>JAOANK020361788.1:0-14159 GCA_026257165.2 Telfairia occidentalis | reverse complement strand
ATTTAAAGTATGCTTATCTAGGTGAGAAAGAAACACTGCAAATTATTATTACAACAAACTTACTGCTTGAAGATGAAGATTAGCTGATTAAATTGTTGAGGAAGTATAAAAAAGCCATTTGTTGGAACTTAGCAAGCATTCAAGGTATCAGTCTGTCTTTTTGCATGCATAAGATCAATCTGGAAGATGAGAATTTAAAGTCTTTTAAATAGCAGAGGAGGTTAAATCCGACTATGAAAGAGGTTATGAGAGAGAAGTCATCAAGTGGTTAGATGGTGGAATTATATACTCTATTGCACGCAGCAGTTTGGATAGTCGTGTTCATTGCGTGCCGAAGAAGGGTGGAATGACTGTGATTACAAATGATTCTAATGAACTGATTCCTACTAGGACAGTGATAGGTTGGAGCGTGTGTATAGATTACAAGAAGCTAAATACAACTACTCGTAAGAACCACCTCTGTCTGCCTTTTATTGACGAGATGTTGGATGGGCATGTAGGTCAGGCTTACTACTGCTTTTTGGATGATTATTCTGATTATAACCAAATTAGCATCTACCCAAGTGATTAAAAGAAAACCATACTTAACCTTATGGTACATTTACATTTACGAGATTACCCTTTGGTCTCTGCATTGCCCAAACAACTTTCCAAAGGTGCATGATGCTATTTTTCTGATATAGTTGAGTCCATTATGGAAGTGTTTATGGACGACTTCTCAGTCTTTGGCAGTTCATTTAGCACATGCTTGGCCAATCTTGTAAGGTTTTGAAAAGATGTGATGAAACAAATCTGGTTGTAAATTGAGAAAAATGCCACTTATAGGTGAAAAAAGACATTGTTCTAGGTTACAAGATATCTGAACAAGGGATAGAAGTGGACACGACCAAGATGGAGATCATTGAGAAGATGGAAGCACCAGCTTTAGTTAAGGGAATTAGAAGTTTCTTTCGTCATGCATAATTCTACCGAAGATTTATAAAAGATTTTTCTAAAATCTCTAAACCTTTTTGTATGTTATTGGAAGCTAACAAATTATTTGAGTTTACTACAGATTGTTTTGAAGCTTTTCAGGTTCTAAAGAAGGAATTGACCACTGTACCATTCATTTCATCACTCAATCGGAGTTTACCCTTTAAGTTGATGTGTGATGCGAACGATTATGTTATTGAAGCAATGCTTGAATAGAAACATTACAAAGTGATTCATCCAATCTATTGCACGAACAAAACTCTAAATGTAGCACAACAGGAGTACATGACTACAAAAAAAGAGCAGTTAGCAGCAGTCTTTGCTTTTGAGAAGTTTAGACCATATCTGATAGGTTTTAAAGTTACTGTGTTTATAGATCATGCAGCTATTCGCTACCTACTGCAAAAGAATAATGCAAAGCCAAAACTTGTCAGATGGGTATTGCTTTGGCAAGAGTTCGACTAGAGATCAAAGACAAGAAAGGATTATAAAACTATGTGATCGCCGCATTGTGTGACCACAAGACTAGAAAGGCATTAATGAATCTCCCACTAAATATCACCCTTTAGAAGAATTGCCCTTCCTCTCTCGAGCTCAGGGCAATCTCGCTTGTTATCACGAGTCAATAATTCCCTTTGAGATAATAATTTATGCCTCTATTAGTAAACTCCACTCTTGCACTATGATTTGCAACAATTATGCATTCGATAATCTAATCTAAATTTTACTCTCTCGAGCTAAAACTTAAATCAATAAATCAATTTAATCTTTAATCAGGAAATTAAAAGCATTGAGCATACAAATGCATAAATGATTGGCTACGAGATAAGAATAGTCTTTGCATTAAACGAAGCATAAAAACATCACGAGACGTTATAAAACAGTTCTAAAGCAGAGTTCCACTACTCAAATCCACAATACAAAACAAAGACTCCTATAAAAAAACTACAACAAGAAACTAAATCAACAAGGGATAAAGAAAACTCCCAAAGATGCATGCCACATTCGTTCCCATCTTGAAGCTCGTATTCTCGAGCCTTGGATCATTCCAAGCTCAGTGGGAATCCCCTTTTTCTTTGAAAAACCCAGCAACAAACCGTAGGTTCTTCTCTTCAAATGGCCTCCCCGAAATCGCAAATGAAATTTGACTTTTAAAAATATTCTACAGTAGTGTCGAGACGCTAAGGCTAGCATCTCAACATTGCCCTCATTTACACAAGAAGGCACGTGGTGCCGACATTGCATAGGGTGAACAAAGGTCGTAGTGTTGAGACACTTGAAGTAGCGTCTCAATGCTACTTCAAAGGCGACATGGGGCAAAGGGCGTGTGTGCGCGCATGTGATCACTAATTGCGTTGAGACGCCATGGCTGACGTCTCAACATTGGTCTTTTCTTCACGCCTGTGCGTTCGACAATCTTCAAGTTCTCTTCATTATTTGGGAATCTGAATGGCCTAGCCCAGCATTGAGATGCTGCGCCCTTGGGTCATCAGTTGTTTTGGCCTCCTTTCTTCGTTTCTTGTCCAAATTCACTCTTCTTAGGCTTGTTTTTCAACCCAAACAGCCTCAGATTCATATTTTGAACATAAAATGCTCAGTTCCTACAAATTAATAAATAAATTCATGAAAGTTGATAATTTGGTCCACAAAAGTAGCTCAAATGAAGCCTAAGGATAACACATATTGTGTGCTATCAAACACCCCCAAACTTAATCTTTTGCTATTCCCAATAAAATTTTAAAACATAACACTAAACAAAATAAGGAAACTCCTCAACACATGCAATTAACTCAAATCTCAATGCTCTAATAGATGAGTAGATGCCATCATAGAAACTTTCAAACACATTCTATAACCGAGAGATTCCAAGGCCCCTTCCTTTCATCCCTTATGTATGTTTGTGCAGCCCCATCTAGCCGTAGTCCTTATAATCTCGACTTGACTTTAGAAAAACATCCTTAGGCTCTCCTACTTCAATCTATGGCATGGTTAAGCGAATCATTTACAAACTAGAGTTTTTGAGAGCCTCTTTTCCTTTTTCTTTCTTTTCTCTCATTACAAAAGAAGGGGAAGATGTGTCGCCTTTGTTCTTGCTTACCCCCACTTCCTAGGTGCTAGGTATCCAACTACGAGTAACCCATCTATCCCTTCTCTTCTTCTCTTTCTTTTGTTAGAAGGGGAACCAATTTAAGGTGTATTACCTACGTTTCTACTTATCCCCACTTCCTAGGTGCTAGATATCCAACTACGAGCTATACATATATGAAGGGGCCAAGGCTTACTCATCTTCTTCTCACATGTTCATTAGCATCAACCGTTCACTGATGTCCGAAGAAAGAATGAGTAATCCCCTACACTTAATTCCTTTTTTTTAGCACACAAACAATAGACTTGCATATGAAATACTTAAACATAACCACAAAATTTTTAGAGATTTCCTCAGAGAAATAGTTCCTCTAAAAACACCATAAACCTTCAGAACCTTAAATAAGAGGGCTACGTCTCAATAAATAAGGAATTATAAAAAGGATTTTCAATAACCCAACTAAGAATGATGCTATCCTATTTCCAAAATGACACACAATCGACTAGTCAGAGCAAATCATGGACTTTTCTCATCAACAATATGCATAGAGGGATTCCACAGCATTTCAACACACAATAATAATTCAGTAAAAAAAACTGAAAAACTTAAGCTCAAAATCATCAAGACTCACAGAGCACTATCCACCCCCAAAACTTAAAAAACATACATTATCTTCAATGTATAAATCACTAAGCATGCAAGGAAAAATGACAAAGATAAGGTGGATAATATTGCCCTCATTGAAGAGAGCAGGTTTCCAACCGCGCCCAAAATGAAAGGAAGAAGATGTCCCAAAAGATCGAGGTTTAGTACAAGGGAGTGGGATTTACTGGCACTCAACACCTACAAAAGAAACAAAGAAAAAGATAAGGGAAAGGGATAGAAAACTTGGGTGGCCAATCCAAGTAATTAGCACCTAATCCGACCTAAGCTAAAAACAAAAAGTAAACATACACCCTAGTTTAAGACTCAGTATTTTCTCCACAATTTAATCAAACTAAATAATCGCCAATCCTTGGCAACGGGGTCAAAAACTTGATTGTAGCGTTACATGACCACAAATGTACTGTGTCAGTTTTAATATAGTGGACTTAAGTATTGAGTGTTGTCCTCGGGATTGGGTTTTCAGTTTGATTAAGTACCATAGTTACTCACATGTCATTTTATCTAGGGAACCGGTAAATAAGATAGAATGTTAATTAAACTACTCCTACTCCTAATTAACTGGACACGACATCTGAAGAGCGTGCCTTAGAATCAAATTTTCATGCAACAATCGTAAGCTAGAAATAATCTAATGTTCAACTTCCTCTCTTAAGCTTAGCTAAGTCTCTCGCTAACATGCAAGCTGCTGTCTTCTTGGTAGTAGTGAAATGATGACTGTATTATGCAAAATGGTACTTGAAATGAAGACGTATCATGCTCAAGTATAAGCAATAAGACAAGTAATACTGGAGAATTCCAGATATCGAACCTGAAGGGCTTGGGTTAATCTAAACAAGGGTTTTTGCTCCATGCAATTCATTTTGATAAGAAATTAAACACGTAATGCAGTGCTATTGCAAGAAGAGAATGGAGAGGGAGTAAATTAGTTGGTTCCAGAGTTGCAAACAAAACAATTATGCTTAACACAAGTTACTAACAAATGATAATAAGATAAGGGTAGTGAATGATTTTTTGTCATGCGAAGCAACACTATGCTACAACTTCTTCCGGGAATGTAAAGTTCTTTAAGCAAAAAGGAATTCACAGTGTATCCACTCTTTGAAGCAACTGAAGGAATGTGATGGATATGCTTCAACAATGCAGAATAATATAGAAAATGAAGACAAAGAATGCTGAAGTATAAGCAATCGTACAAGTAATACTGGAGTATTCCAGGATATCGATCCACAAGGACTATTTTATCTGAGATTCTCATTAACTCGACTCGTATTAGCTAAGAATCTACAATTTGTGATGTGTTGAGCATAAGAGGAAAGAGAAAAGGGAGATAACATCACTTCAATTGATTTTGGTAAAAGGGAAATGGGCAAAGTTCTTTATAACAAACTAACAATTATGAAACAGGGTAGTTAATGGCATTTAGTGTGGTTATGCGTCACGATGCTGTAGCATTATCTGGGATTGAACTGCTTTAGCCTGTAGACAGGTTGTTTGGTATACTTACTCGGCCGAGCATAATATACTAAAATGTGAAACCTAGTTATGTCTAACATCAGATTTCGTAATCTTTTGAGCTACCTCTTCTTATCTTATAGCTTCTTCATTATGTCTAATGAATCTACGATGTGAGGTTTCATCACATCTTCTATATCCTTTCTTCTAGGTTCGACTAACACCTTACCCGTCGGTAAGAATACTAGCTATCTAGAGCTAACGGTGGCCAACTGGGAAGCTCACGATTACAACAGCTCAAGAAGAAAAGAACATGAATAAAAAAAAGTTCATTCCTTAGATTCAGCTACAACAAGGTTCAACTTAACGCACCCACCACCAACTACCTGTAAGGAAAATTCGCTAAAACTCATCTTACAATATGCAAAGCTCTGTCTCTAACAAGATTCAAATGCAAAAAATACCTCAATGAAATGCTTAAACAGGACATAAATCAAATAGTAACAAGAAGAAATGAAAAAATGAAAAGACTATAGACGAAAGGGTGTGCTGAGGCGCAGATGGCGACATAAATCCAAGTGAGAATGCTTCCTTCTTTCTACAGGAATTTACTTCTACTCTTCTTTTTGCCCTTTTTTCAGCATTGTTTTCCGCTTTCTTCTCCCTTCTCCCCCCCTCCTCTCTTTCTGTGCCCATCTTTGGCCTAAAATAATGTTCACTGGGAATGTCCATCATGCCTTCCAATGATCAATCATATGAGGATACCACAGTGCGCGCCTTTGTAGGACGTCACACGTACCTTGCAGATAGTGTTCGTACAGTACTGACTTCTGGGAGTATTCTGCTTGCCTCAATGCTGCAGCAATCCCTGCACGAAATGCTACTAGGTTGTTTCACAAATTAAACTTTTGCTAGCATTGTTGTTTTACTCTGCTCCTTTCTCTTGATTTAAGCATAAATAAGTATCACCTGCGAATTAGTATGACGTATTTGTATCAAATAGGCAAACATAGCAATAAATCAACCTGTTATGTTTATTTTTACGGCTTAACCCTAATAAAATATTTAATAATAGAGGTATAATAACCTTCTTTTAGAGAGTTATCAGCAACTAATTAAGCCCAACAGAGCATCACTGCAAGTGTACGGGTCGATCGTAGTGATAACGGCCAGAGAGGCTGAGTATCGTCCTCAGGAAATCTTGTTTTTGATTTTTTTCTAGTTATCAACTAATTATTTTCAATTTTATTTAGGGATCCCAAGGTCATGAAATAGTGAAATTTAGAATGCAATAAAGAAGATTCGCTAATGGGGTGAAGAAAATCGAGGGAAGAGGAGTTTTAGAGTGTTGGTGTTTATTTTTATCAATCCAATTAAACGGTCAATTAATTATTCCAATGCACTTCTTTTACCTTTTTGCCTAAGTCTATAATTTCATAAGTTTGGATTTCCTCTCTCGAGCTCAACCACCCTCAATTGATTAGCCTAATTCAATTTCTTACAATTAAACAACCAATTGGAAATAAATTATTCTTCCACAACCTCACACACTCTCCTACACTTTCGTGCATACAAGAATTTGTGTTGAAATCTCAAGGCCTAATTTATTACCCTCTCTCTTAAGCAACATAATAAAAGCTAGCACCTAACAATCAATGGCCACTTAATTGTAAGGTAATTCAAGCTGGAATTTGAAAAGCAAGCAAAAAAATTAATGCAAACTATAATGAATCGCAACATTTAACCGGTCTTTAAAAATCCCAACACCCTGAAACTCAATAAAATTAGCTCCTATACATCATGAATTAGTATAGAAACATTAAAAAAATTCAACAAAATAGACAAGGTTTCTGAAAAAAAAAAATAGAGAAGACTCTCGGATGAGTTCCACGCCGTTTCGGCGATGCGCACGCTTTCGAAGGTGAGAAAACCTAATCCCAAGCACTCCAAGACCTCTCAATCTTCCAGGATAGTAGCCTTATCAATTTCTATCAAAACCTGTCCAAAATCGCACCTCCAAAATGTTCCCCCCGACCCTAATCACAAAAGAACACATTTATATTGATCTGCCGATAGCATTGAGATGCTATAAGACAGTGTTTCGATGTTGGTTCAAATTTTTTTTCCAAAACGTGCATTTTAGGTGAGGTTAAAAAAAAGTCACAGCGTCAAGACGCTGTGGACAGCATTGCGACGCTGCCCATGTGCGACGGGTGAGGCGCGCGCGTGGGTTGGGCAGGAGAGGCGCGCGCATGTGCGCTCGCTTGGTGGCGAGGTGTGCGACGTTGAGGCAGTGTCGAGTTGCGTTGCACGTACGGACGCTTGAAAGGGGGGGCGATGCTCGCGCTGGCGCGTGCGCGTGTTGCTGTTGGGGCGTGCGACAGTGGCATTGCCTTCAACGGCGTCGGGACGCTATTGAGCAGCATCTCGATGCTGATGATCTAAACCCAGAAATTTTAGCTGCTTTCAGCGTCTCAACATCTGTGCATGGTGTCTTGATGCTGCCTCCCTAGGTCCCTTTGTAATTTGCCCTCTTTTCTTCTTTCCTTAGCCAAAATTAGTCTTCCTAAGCTCGTTTCTCGACCCAATCATCACCAAAATCATATTTCCCTCCAATTCTGCTCGGTACCTATAATTTAACATAAAAACATCTGAAAGTACCAAAATTATAGAACAAAACTAGCTAAAATCAAGCCTAAGGGCTGCATATTTTCGTGTGCTATCAGTAACATATACTTATGAGCAAGTCTTATTTATGTCTAAACTCAGACTCAATAACTATTAAGCATAGATTCCTTTTAGTTTTATAGCCTCAATACTATGTCTAGTGCATCTACGAGAATAGAATAATCCTTCTCTGTTATATCCTTCTAATCAAGTTTGAGTAATCTTTTGCCTATTAGCAACTAGACTAGCTATCATTAACTTCTAGTGGTGAACTATAAAGTTTATGATCAAACAATATAACAAATTAAAACAAATAGAAGAAGTCATTTTCATTCACTAAAAGAAATAGCAGCAAGCTTTAGCAACACATGACTGTCATCAACTACCCTAATGGGCTTTAACTACAATGCATAATAGAAGAAAATGCAGGAATGAATGGTCAAATAACTGTAGGAATAAATGTAAGTTCACTAATACAAATGAAATAGAACAACTAAAATAACGTCCAAAGAGTAAGTAGTATAATTGAAGATTGGGAGGCTTTGAACACAGCTGGCAGCTTTGTTTCTCCTCGAGAGGTTCAGATTCTTTTGTTGAGAGAATTCTTACCCTTTCCTTTCTTGGTTCCTTCTATTCCTTTAGCCTCTTCTAGGGATGTGTGTCTCTTTCCTTAAATACGGGTGCAAAAATGACTCATGGTGCCCTCCTGTGTCCCACGTGTAGAGAAAGGGTAAACAACGTGTTTCTGAGGCGTCACACGGACTTCATAAAATCAACAATCGTACATTGGAGGATTATGGGAAATATTCTATTTGCTGAAATGCTACAGTATTTTACAAAAGATGCTACCAAGTCGTGTCGCTTCTTGAATTTCCTTTAATTCCTGTAAGTTGCCAAGAATACACCCATATATCAGTAGTGTGCACATCCATCAGATCTTAAGTATTACCAGCATGCAGGTCACAGATATAATAAACTTGACACTTCAACATGCTTTTCTGATACTAACACACTATAAACAACAATCAAAGACTCAATTTGATAGGTAAAATAACCCTCTTTTGGAGAGTTAAAAGGCATTAACGAATCTCTCACTAACTATCACCCCTCTGAAGAATTATTGTGATTCTTCCTCCCTTGAGCTTATGGCAATCGTGCTTGTCATCATAGGCTCAAATAATTCCCTTAGAGATAAAATTGATGCCTTTATTAGAAAATTCCCACTTTCGCACGATGATTTATAACAGTCATGCACTTGATAATCTAATCTAAATTTTAATTTATCGAGCTAAAACTTAAATTAATAAATCAATTTAATCTTTGATTAGGAGATTAAAAACATCGAGCATACAAATGCATAAATGATTAGCTACAACATCAAAATAGTCTATTGCATTAAACCAAGCATAAAACATCACAAGGCATTACAAAAATGTTCTAAGGTAGAGTCCCGTTACTCAAATCCACAATACAAAACAAAGATTCCCTAAAAAAGACTACAACTAGAAACTAAATCAACAAGGGATAAAGAAAACTCCCAAAGACGCGTGCCACACTCGTTCCCATTGTGAAGCCTACAATCCTGAGCCCTAGATTGTTCCAAAAGCTCCATGGTAATCCCATCTTCCTCTGTAAAACCCAAGTGCAAATCATAGCTTCTTCTCTCCAAATGGCCTCCCCAAAATTGCAAATGAAAATTTGCCTTTAAGAACATTCTGCTGGTAGTGTAGAGATGCTAGGGCAAACGTCCCAATGCTGCCCTCATTTAGCATAAGAAGGCGCACGGCGTGGGCATACGACGAATATAGGTGGTAGCATTGAGACATTTGAACTAGCGTCTTAACGCTAATTTAAAGGCGACATGAGGTAAAGGGCACGCACGTATGTGCGATTACTAGTGGCATTGAGACGCCATGACCTGCATCTCAATGCCGGTCTCTTCTTCATGCATGCGTGCATGGCATTCTTTATCTTCTCTTCATCATTTCGGCTTCTCAATGCCCTAGCCAGATGTTGAGACACTGCGCCCTTAGGTCATCACTTGTTTTGGCCCCATTTCTTCGTTTCTTGGCCAAAATTTACTCTTCTTAAGTTCGTTTTTCAATCTAAATAGCCCCGAATTCAAATTTTTGCCATAAAATTCTCGGTTAACAAATAAACTCGTGAAAGCTTAGAATTTTGTCCACAAAGCTAAAGAGATTTCTGCACGATGCATTCTTCTATTTCTGGGATGATCCATTTGTCTATAGCAGTGTGCTAATGAGATAGTAAAAAGATGTGTTTTCTAGTCAGAAGTTCCAAACATGCTAGAGCAATGTCATACAACACCCTATGGCCAACACTTTGAAGGGCATATGATCGTAGTGAAGGTACTGCATTTAGGATATTTTTTTGCCATCAATGTTTAAGGATGCTCATTTAAGTAGCAAAACATGTGACAAGTGCTAGAGAAAGGAAAATTTAGGAGTAAAGGATGAGATGCCACTGACATTCATTTTGAAGATAGAGATATTTGACGTTTAGGGGATTGATTTCATGAGACCATTTCCCCTTCAAATGGTAACTCTTACATTTTACTAGCTATTGATTATGTGTCCAAATGGGTGGAAGCATTGTTTATGCTGAGAATGATGCTAAAACAATTTCAAAGTTCCTTCAAAAGAATATCTTCATTTGTTTTGGTACTGCATGCGCTCTAATAAATGATGAAGATTCTCCTTTTATTAATAGGATCCAGAGTAACTGATAGCACACTTTGAATTTGACAGGGAAATATCTCAGTGATTGTGCAACTTCTTCCCCCTTCCAATGTAAAAGGAGTTAAGAGTTTTCTTAGACATGCAAGTTTTTACAAGCGATTTATTAATGATTTTCCAAAATAGTAAAACTATTGTGTAATTTGCTTGAAAAAGATGCTCCTTTTTTTTTTTTATTGTTGATGATTGTTTACTGGCATTTAATCTTTTAAAGGAAAAATTGACTTCTGCACCTATTATTGTAGTTTTTGATTGGAGTCAACCTTTTGAAATAATGTGTGATGGTAGCAACTATGCAATTGGAGTAGTGTTGGGCTAGAGACGGGATAAATTGATTAGGGCAATTTATTATGCAAGCAGGACTCTTGATAATGGACAACAAAATTCTATTACTGAGAAAGAAATGCTTGCTATAGTTTTTGCTTTTGAAAAATTAAAGCCTTATTTGTTAGG
Organism: Telfairia occidentalis; assembly: GCA_026257165.2. NCBI lineage: Eukaryota > Viridiplantae > Streptophyta > Magnoliopsida > Cucurbitales > Cucurbitaceae > Telfairia > Telfairia occidentalis. The sequence goes on along the minus strand of JAOANK020361788.1, from coordinate 3,107 downwards.
AGCTAAATTTATTGTTCATATGGCCATGCAGCCTTACATTACTTGTTTGATAAGAAAGATGCTAAACTGATAGCACTCTAAAGAGTGCTATTTTAAGCTCTAAATTCTGGTGGTTTTGTGGGCTTTTAGGTTTACTTTGATGCGTTTCTTGTTGAATTTGTAGGACTTGAGCAATAAGAAGTGAAAATTAGGATCTGGGTTAGTTCAGGTTGAAAAATGGGCCTAAGATGAGCAAAAACGGCTAAGGAATGAAGAAACAGGGAGCAAATTAGTGAAGACTCGAGGTTGCAGCGTCAAGACGCCATCCCAGGGCATTGAGACGCCCAAATCTATAGAAAAATGCATGCTGGAGGCAACATTGTCGAGACGCTGTTCAAGGGCTTCTCGACGCTGAAGGACAGTGCCCACGTCGCCTAGTCGCACGTGCATACGCGTGCCCAGTGCGCGCGCTCCTGCTAGATGCTGCATACCCTGCATAAGCATCACCGTGTGCACATAGGCGCCCGTGTCCTCACCCATTGCAATGCATAGCATGCACTCTCAGTGCCCAACGTGCGCTCATGCGTGCTCAACGCCAAGTCAACTTTGCATTTAACGCGTGCGCACGCCCATTGGTTAGAGCCCATCCGCGTGCACCTTATGTCTACACGTGCCTATCGTCCGCACATGTGTAGCATCGAGACACTGTCCCTAGCATCTCGACGTTCGTAATTTTTGACCATGCGCCCAAAACGTGCATTTTGGATAAGTGAGTTCAACCGATCATTGATACGCTGTCCCTAGTGTCTCGACATTGTCGGCAGTTCATTATAAATTCATTTTTTCGGGTTTAGGGCTGGGGACCTTGGTTTTTGGTGTAATTTTTGAGAGATTTCGAGGGAGAAGACAATGGGCTACTGTTCTGGACTTTTTGGGAGGTTTTGGAGTGCTCGAGATGGGGTTTTCATGCCTCGAAAAGCATGTCTATGGCAAAAACGACGTGGATTTCATATGGAAGTGCCCTATTCCTTCTTCTCATCTGTTTATTCACTGTTTACTGGTTTTTGTAGACTCTTTATTATGTATTTTAGTAGCCAAACACTTGGGTTTTAGGGTGGTTGTAATGAATGCTTTGAATTTATTGATTTTCTTGTGGGAATGGAATTTATTATCTCTTTCTTCTAATTTCTAGCATTAAATTCACTGCATTCAACTGGCCATTGGGCGTTAGTTTGCTGTTTTTATTATCTTGCTCGAGAGAGAGTAATAAAATTAGACCAAAAGAATTAGACATGTCTTTTTCTATGCACGAGAGTGATAGAAGAACTTCGAGGTCCGTGATAGGTTTTATTTTTGCCGCTTTTAAATTCTTGTTGCGACACATCGAATAGGGAGTTAATTGCGAGAGTTGGTAGACCTCGATAGAGGGAAACCCGAGTCAATTAACCTTAGACTTAGAAAAAGTGTAATAAATTGCATCCCACAAGTTAATTAATTGTCTAAGTGTTTTGTTCTCAAATCTAACACCCTAGAACCTCATTTCCCTCGATTAATCCACCATTATCGTGCATTTTTAGTACTTTCTTTAATTTTTGCACCGTTGCATGACCTTGTGACACCCCTAGAAAAAATTGAAATAATTAATTGATAACTAAAAAAATTAAAGAACACGATTCCCTGTGGACGATACTCGATCTCTTGAGTCGTTATTACTATGATTAACTCGTACACTTGCGGTGACGCATTGTTGGGTGCTATCAAGTTTTTGGTGTCGTTACCGGGGAATCAATGCATTTTTAATTTTCTCATATCGAGGCATTTGAGTAGGTCTTAATTTAGGGTGTTTTTGTATGCTATTTTTCTCTTTTTCCTTTTTTGTATTATTTTGGTGTATGCCACATACTCGAGGCACTGACTATATTCCTCCTGATCTAGAAATTGAATGAACCAGCAGGAGGAATCTAAGAGAACAAAGAGCAGTACTCAAACTTATGGCCGAGCAAGAAGGAGATCCACGAGCTATCCGAGTTTATTTTTAGCATAAGGTTTCTAATGCTCAACCACATACGGATGAATGCAAGAAACTTAAAACTCAAGCTGAGACTTAGTCAAATGGCTCTGAATTGCACTTTTAAGGGCTCAATTGCAGAAGACCCACATAAGCATATTAGATCGTTCCTTAAGATTTGCAGCACAGGTAAGTTAAACAGGATTTTTAACGATTTGATTTTCTTATGCCTATTTCCTTTTTTTATGTAGGACAAGACGAAGGACTAGTTGGAATCCCTCCAAGCTAAAAGCATTTGTACATGGGACGAGCTTGCCCAAACATTTCTGAATAAGTTCTTTCCTCTAGCGAAGACCCAATGATTGAGGAATGAAATTAGTAACTTCAGACAGGCTGGTGATGAGCAGCTTTATGAGTCTTAGGAGAGATTCAAGAAGTTTCTGATAAAATGCCCACAACATGGGTATCTCGATTGGCTCAAGGTACAATCTTTTTATAATGGTTTAATAAGTCCTAAGAAGTCAATTGTGGATGCAGTTGCTGGAGGGTCGATTTTCTCCAAGACACCTATTGTTGCTTAGGCTTTGCTGGAAGATATGGCAGCTACGAGTTATAATTGGTCTGCAGAGAGGACAACTGCTCGAGCCCCTAGATTACATGTGATCAATGAGGTAAATGCTCTTAGAGCACAAATAGGTTCACTGACTATGCAGGGAAAGCCTCAGTCAATTGCATCCATGGTGGCCTATCAATCTTATCTTGCTTTGGAGGAGCCTCAATTTGAGCAAGCCAACTATGTCAACAATGGCTATGGATTTTAAGAAGCCCCAATACCGAATCACACCACCCAGGTTTGGGCAATCATGATAACTTTTCATATGTTAATAATAAGAATGTGTTGTAGGGACCTCTTTGTTATGCATGGTCTTCCCAGCAGCAATCTGAAGACCCATCCTTGAAGAAGATGTTAAGAACATTCATTAAGGAGGCTGAAGGATGCATCAACATGCATACACAGCGGAAGTAGGATCACAACACTCAAATTAGCTTAATCATACCTTGGAAAATCATGCTCAAATATGGAAAAAACAGAGTTTTGAACAACATACCTCTTGTAGCT
>JAOANK020361569.1:0-14160 GCA_026257165.2 Telfairia occidentalis | reverse complement strand
TATCCAATTTTAGTGTTAGTATGACTAATCACTATTTTGCATACTTGTAAACTCATGGTGAAGCCACAAATCCCACTTAATCCTGTCTTGGTGTCATTTTTTGGTCAATTTCATTTGCATGTTATACTTCAATAAAATTGAGAGTTTAATGGTGGAAAATAACTAATGGAAAAAGATGGATTTTTGTTGAAATTCTCTCCAGAACCCCAAGAACACCAAAGCTCACAAAAAACTTCCAATTCCCTAAAATTCACCACAATCTTGGATCCCACAATCCGTTCTAAGGCCGGAGAATAGTAGAGAAGACTCTAGCGGTGGTGCACGAACCATTCGTGATAAGAATCATCAAGAAACATGGTGGAATTTGAGCTTCAAAGGTTGGTTTTCTTAAACTTTTTTCTTATCTTTAATGCATGTTTATCCATTTAATTGAGCAAGTTAGAGTGCAAATTGATCCAATTCGCTGTGCATGCATGTGAATTACTCTTACATAATTATCAATTATAAGTTAAAAATTAATTATCAATAAAAATTTTGGAATCTGGAAAGTTAGAATATTATTTTTCTTGATTTTATCCCGTATGAATTTTAAGAAATTTTCTTTAATTATAGTACATAGTCAAACTAGTAAAATAATTTTATCTTTACTAAAGTTAAAAATTAAATACATAACAAAAAGTTAGCCTATAACTCTTTCAAATTTTTAATAAAAAAAAAGTAGTTAAAAAAATAATGGATGCAAATTAAGTAAAATAACTCTTTCAAAATGAAAAAAATGTAAAAAAATGTATATATTAAAAAATAAAACGTGATCACCTAAAACGAAGAAGCTGGTATGAGATAATGCAATTTAAATGCATCCATTGAGATTAAATAAATGGAATGCGAAAAGCTAAAATGTAAAAGTGCTAAGTTCGTTTTATGTGTATTTATTAGGTCTAGTTTAGGTTATTTTTAGTTCGCTTTTTTATAGTTTTGGATTGTAATTCACGCATTTTATTAATTTTTGTAGTTACACAGTTTTTATTTTGAAGGTCAAAATTAGAAAAGTCAAAACTTGAAAAGTGAAAAAAAAGAGAAGAAATTATAGCACCCAGTTGCCCAAATTACGGCCTAGGCGTCATAGACAATTGGGTGGACTGAGAAGATGGCACCTAGGCACTACGAACTTTCAGTGAGACTTTGAAGCGCACATACGAAATTTTTTTTGGCTTAATTATAAATACATCTCCTTTTTCATATTTTGCGGGAATTGGAATGGGGGAAATAAGGCAGAAGGTAGAGAAGACCAATTGGAGCATAATTTATAGGGTTCTTCCCCTCTTTACTCTTGTTTTTTTTTTTTTTTAATTTAAATTTTGATGTTTTCAATTGTTCTTATTAATTTTAGTTTAGATATGTCCTAAACTCTTTCTTTGTCATTTGTTTTAAACTTATTTTAATTTATTTCATTACACATCTTCTTTATCAATCAAACAAATAAATTAAATATAATTTTCTTGGTAATTATTGGTTAACAATTCTTGTGGAGACGACACTATATTTACTAAAACTAAAAAGTTAGTATGAGATAATAAAATTTAAATGTATGCATAAAAATTAAATGAATGGAATGCGAAAAGCTTGAATGTAAAAGATCTTGCTTTCATATATATACATTAATTATAGAAATAAACATTTTGTCTAATTATATATAATTCTCGAATAGGAAAGTTTTTGAATGTCAAAAGTTTTATAATTTTTTCTTTTATTCGACTATAGTTTATCTACGCAAAAAAAACTATAAATTTATCTTTTTCACTCACTTCTACAATCATTTGAAAGTTATATTTTAAGAAAAATTAAGAAAATGATTAAGAAAATTAAAACATATACTAACTGTTATGGGTGAAAAGTTCTATAACAAAATTATTACCCAGTAAGGGTATATTTGGGTAATGGGGAGACTTGACCCAAAGAGGGATCGTGCCCTAGAATGCTTTTAAAGGATAAAGCTCACAATAATCTAAAAAGAGGCATCAAAAAGAGGTTGAAAAGTCAAATGAGCTCAAGTCCAATTACCAAAGAGAAGGTCCAAGTCACTAGTTGAGCTCCATTTCCTACTAAGTAACTTGGGCCAAGCCGAGCCGGGCCCACAAGTATGGTCCGAACAAGTCGGCTTGACCCAAAGACAACTAGGCCTAGCCTATAGGATGAGTCAACTAGAGAAGCAGAACAATTCCTAGTCTGATATGGAATGTGAGTAAAACCATTTCAAACCTTTGAAGAAATCAAATGTGAGTGAAACTCATTGCAAATCTAAGAAGAAACGCTTGCTAGCCCTAGAAAGAACATTTATAAATAGGAAGAGACTTGGACAAGAGTAGCAAGTTACTCAAGTCCAGTTCTCTCTGTGAGTTCTTAAGAGACCCAATTCTAACTTAGGCATCAGAGTCTTTTTCTTTGTTTTGCAAGTTTTATTTGGTTGATCTTCCCTACTTCAAACAAATTTATCGTTGACCACAAACAGGTACCAACAGTTCGCATTATTTGGAGGAACGATAATCAAAGAGAACTAAATAAAACCTCTAAATTACGAATATGTACGATGAGTAACCATCAAAATTACTGATAAAAATTTGATGAAGATGAGTCAAACAGCAACGAAAATCCAAGGTGAGCTTCTATTCAGGATCATATCTAGTAGGAACCCAAAGGAGCACACTGAGCCACTCACATTCTTGAGGAAAATCGAATTGTTCATGCTGCCAATAACAACCAAGTCATTTATTGGCAAGCAAAAAACATTCAACATTTTTAGAATAGTCGACCAGACATGAGGTTGGCCGAGCCGAGTGGCCACCTAGTAGCTTTGAATCAGTGGATGATCGGAATGGACCGTACTCTTTGACGGCTAGTCGAAATCATGAACCACCAGACTCGACTAGAGAATAGCAAGCCTATTCCAAAAGTGAGGTCGAGTCTTCCAGAGATAAGACTGACAAACTATCAATCCCTTGTTTGAGACCTTCCAATGGTAAAGGTCTATCTAAGAAGAGATGAGAGAGTCGAGAGTACAAAATCCTAGACCCAAAGAAAAGCGGATATTGGGTGGTAAGCTCTCAAAATCGTGATCCCAAACGATTCAAAATAGCGAAGTTGGAGCATCATCACGCTAGAAAGAAAGAAACAACATTACAACATATAAGATCATCAAGGAGAAGATAAATTTCAGGTCAGATCGAGAGAGCTACTGGACGTAAAACACAAGGAACAAAGCTCCAAGAGGATCGAAGTAGAAAGTTAGCCATGGCAATAGGAGCTTTAAAAAGTAAAAGAACAATCAGAATACCTAAAAAAAGTCCAACGACATATCAGGTTGGACTTAGAAGACTTGATGCAACAAGTCGAACATTCATTCATAGACGACATAATGGAGGAAGAGGTACCTCAAAAGCTTAAACTCCTTGCTTAAGCAATTTGATGGATCTAAAGATTCAATCAAGCACCTTGATCTATACCGAATGTAGATTAATATCTACACAAACGTTTTTTTATACTCTGATAGAAGTGACCTAAGAATGGTTTAGGCAGCTGAAATTAGAATCTATTAGCTCGTTCAAGGAACTAGCTTGATTGTTTATTCTTCAGTTCTTAAGAGGGTAAACTCGTAAGAAGCCATGGCGCCATCTCCTCATCATTAAGCAAAGGCAGAATGAGATGCTCAAAGATTACATAGCCCAGTTCAAAAAAGAAACCCTTCGAGTTAATAATAACATCAACGCAGGGGTTCTCAAAGAAATAATGGTCGAACTGACGGATAAAAAATTTAACTTCTCTCTAGGCAAGAAAAAATCCACTACCTACATTAAATTGCTGGCTCGGGTGGAGACATTCATCAACACTAGAGAATTAGTCGAATCCATGTGCATGATTTAGGAGAGATGCGATCAAGATGAGTAGAAGGAAAAGAATTGAGGCCAAGAAAGTCAGCATGACTTGAAGAAAAAGAACTAGAACGACTTAGGTGAAAGGAAATCAACACCACATTTACTGCCGAGGCAATTCCAACGATCACCTATAATCATTCCTGTAAAAGCAATCCTAATGAAAATCACGGATAAGAAAACATTGAAATGGCTAGGAAGGATGAAGTTAGGGGTTTTCCAACGTAATAAAACGTGAACATCTCAAAGAATTCATAGGTGACCCAAGCAGCAAGCCAACAAATAATGGTCGAAGTGATGCTTGGGAACCAAGGATTTGAGCAGTGAAGAATCACACCCTAGGAGATTAGAACCATTTTTAGTGGATCATCTTGAGGTGAATTCAGAAAGAAGAGGAAGGCTAGAGCATGAAAGACTAGCAAAGCTCTAGAGACAAGAGGAGTGTACTTTGCCACCGTAGCCGAGCCGACCCTAGTGATAAGCTTCAGCACATAAGATGCAACTAAGACTCATCAACCACATAATGACGCACTAGTCCTGTCACTCGCCATAGCCAACATTAAGGTTCAAGGAATCATAGTAGGCAGAGGAAGTTTAGCTAACATACTTTCTATATCAACCTACAGTGCAATGAAATTAGGTAGGGATCGCTTGAGAAATAGCCTGTCCCCACTTGTTGGGTTTGAAAGAGAGCGCATGATCCCCGAATGAAGCATTGAACTACCAGTCACATTCGGCGAAGGAGCTAATTGCATGACAAGAATCGTTGAATTTCTAGTCATGGATTACAATATGGTCTACAACGCAGTACTAGGAAGACCAACTCTCCATAACCTTGGTGCGATTGCATCAACCTATCACCAAGTAATAAGTTCTCGACTACCTATGCTGTCAAGATCATCAAAGGAGACAATAAGCATCTATAAAATGCTTCTACATGTTCTTAAAACATAAGGTTGCGATCTGAGCAGTAAGCTTTATAACAACTAAAGACAGTGAGCAGTCCAACCAAAAAAGAGGAAAGGCCAAGCTGCTAGCAAGTGGCACGACACCTCTGATCACGGATGGAGCTCTAGATCCCGGGTAAAAAGACCTAAAATCTAGATTTGGTAGGTAGATGTTTTGATTTTTTATAGGTAAATGTTTTCTTTTTCGTTATAATTTTCATTTAAAAGAAAGAGAGGGAATAAATTAGTTCTTCAATTAAAACTGTACTCAAGTGAGATTCAATTAATCCAAATCTCACTAGAGTGGGGGCCAGTATGCAAATAAAATACATGATTTCAAACTAGGGGGCTCGACAAGTAAAGTCTAGGCTAAGAAAAAGGACTTGTCGAGCTGACCCAAGCCCAATTTTTTAAAATAAATTGACGAATCCAAGTCTAGAGAGAAAGCTTCGGCCTAAATAAAAGGACTGGGATGAGCCAACCTAGGTCAAGAGCACGACAAATCTCGTAAGTCCCTAACTTTTGTCTAAGTAGACTGTAGTGGGTCTAATAGCTAAAAGAATTGCATTTCTTAATAAGCATTTGGCAATTAAGTAGACCACAAAAGAACTTAGTCAAACTAGGCACCATTAAAGATTTGACCAAGCTAAAGGTTGAGAGTAGTACAAAGTAAGTCATAGCACAACCTCAGATTCATTCAGGCAATACAAGTAATTAAAATCAACCTAAGACTCATTACTAGAATTTGCTTCATCTGAGCCATCACAAGCTCTCTCAAATTCACTCAGAAGAAACGCAAAGCTTTAGTACACCTCAGCATGGCGTAGGGACTACCTCACTCCAATCCTCGTCGATTCATTCTCTAGGTTGGTGTATTCAGCTAACTACTTAAAGAAGTTAGCAACGAATCGAGAGTCCTTGAGTTTAACTTCGGAAGTAATTAGCCTAGAGCTTACCCCATCAAACTAAACTTGCATTTCCAACCTTTGTATTGCACTGATCAGAAGAAGTATCGAGACGAGTGATGGTCGCGTTGGCAGCATCCAAAAATTTATTAGCTCGTATTGGGAAGTCTAAGCACCGCGAAGCTCAAAGAATAGTGTTGACCCGAGTCGAGCTGACCTGGGGAAAGCCCCGAATTGGAGGGCAGAAAGAGAAAGACACGAGCTGAGTCGGGTCGAGCTGCCTCTTGGGAGCTCCATGGGATTCTCGACCTATACGTGTAGGAGGCTTAATGGGATTCTCGGCTAAATCTTCAAAGCAAACCTGATCAACAAAGTATTATAGCTTTTTACTTTGAAAATGTTGAATCCATGTCTTGGAGGGAGAATATATTTTTCTTGTTAAGCAGACACCCAAGTGGGGTACGAGAAAAAGCCAAATCCATATCAACCCAGAGAAGCCACAAACCTTGCCTGGGAGTGGGGCTACTATTATGGGTCAAAAATCCTATAACAAAATTATTACCCATTAAAGGTATATTTAGGTAACTGAAGATTTGACCCAAAGAGAGATCAAACCCCAAAATACCTTTAAAGGATAGAGCCCACGATAGTCCAAAAGAGGTTTAAAAAAGGGACTGAGAAATCATATGAACCTAGGTCCAACTACCAAAGAGAGGGTCTAACTCTCCGGTTGGGCCTCATGTCCCACTAAGTAACTTAAGCTGAGTTGAGCTGGCCTCACAAGTATGACTCAAACGAGTTGGCTTAACCTGAAGATAGTTAGTCCCAACCCATAGGCTGGGCCGACTAGAGAAGCATAACAGTTCCTAGTTCGATATGAAATATGAGTAAAATCCATTCCAAACCTGAGAAGAAATGGAATGTGACTAAAACCCATTCCAAAAATGAGAAGAAATCCTTTGTAAAAGGAATTGATCCTTGAAGTTCAAAACAAACAGCTTACACCAGCCCATATGATCGTACACCAGCTCAGATAAATTAAAATAGACGTAAACCAGAACAAATATGACCATTTGATAGTAGCAAAGTTTCCTCAGCAAGAGCCTAAATTTAGGTAAATTTGGATCCTAATTGGATCTCGCAATTAGGATAATTTCCTTTGAAAGTCAATTAATTTGCAGTTGTAAAGTAAATCAACTAGCTATCCATCACCTTCCAAATCCTTTTATGTTTTTCCTTTTGTAAGCGCCAAATCTCGTAAATCATGTTTCATTTAATTTTGTTTTTTTTCTTCTACTTTGTATAACAACTGTGCTGAATAAATAATGGAATGACCTCACACTTTGATTTGAATTTCAAGGTGAGATATTTTCTGTCATTGAAGTGTAAATCAGTGTTGATTTTTTTTTTCATGGTATTAGAGGATTCAACACATAGTTGAAAAAAAAAAAAACTTTGATCCTGCTTCCAGATTGCTCCAACCAAAGATCAATTTTGTCTTAGATTTATCAACGACCATTTTTTCATCAAACACAACATTGCGACATGGCCAAGACATAGAGTCTACTCACCATTCAGACATTTCATCGGTGTTCTAGTTTAAATTCAATCAAATTAACCATAACTAATTACTTTCTATGAAGACTCAAGTGTTACCAATAGTAAGGAGTCTCGGTGTTGATCATCACCTATCAAGCAACCACCCAACAGAGCCAACAATTGAGCTAGAAACTGAAGAAAAATTAGAAGCTTAAAAAATGATAAAGTAGATCTGGCTCAATAATGATGGATTGTTGACTTCGGGTGCTTGGGATCATCTCCGAGGAAGTTCTTGCCATGATTGAAGGATTAGAAATGACATATGAGGTATGAAAGTCTTTCCAATAAACTCTCTTAGCAATTACCAAGGAAAATGAAATTCATATCATTGAAGCATTACACTGTCTAAAAAAAGGGAATCTCTCTCTTGATGATTACATAAAAAAATTCAAGGCCCTAAGTGATAAACGTGTTGTTATGAAGAGACCTTTAGATGATTTGAGTAAAGTATTTACCCTAGCTCGTGGTTTAGGAAATCAGTATAATGAATTCAGGATAGCAATGTCAACAAAGGATCCTTATCCAACTTTTAATCAATTTATTTTAGCTCTAAAAGCTCATGAACAACTGAATATGCTTAAAAATGAAGAGGAAAAAATATCTCTCCCCAATGTTGATCAAGCTTACTACAAACAGAAAGGGAGGGGAATAGGCAGAGGAACCTACTTCAGCAATAGAGGAAGAGGAAGATCAGTATAAGCTCTCAACACTGGGCAACACCTTTCACATTGGATAGAACAGATAAATTGATCCAAAATCACCTAATATGACCTCTCCCAGGTCACACTCCTATCTAAGGTTCAAATCAAGGTAATAATATACAATGTCAAATCTATGGAAAGACTGGCGACTCTACTTTGAAATGTTGGAGCATATTTGATCATTCATATCAATCTGAAGAAATTCCCAAAGCACTAGCAACACTGACCTTTGAAGATGGAATAGATTCAAATATCTATGCTGACTCTTGTGCTACATCTGATAGCACTCTAAAAAATGCTATTTTAGTGCCTAAATTATAAAGATTTTGTAGGTTTTTATGTGTACTTTGATGCATTTGTTGTTGATTTTGTAGGAACTGAGTATTTCGAGGTGAAAATAAAGATTTGAATTAGTTCGGGTTAAAAATGGGCCCAAGATGAGCTAAAATGACCAAGTAACGAAGAAATGAGGCCTAAATTAGTACATACCAAAGGGGCAACATTGAGACACTATCGTTGGGCATCTCAACGCCCAAATCTGGAAAATCAGGATCTGGAGGTGACCATCATTGAGGTCGCGTAGCCACGTGCATATAAGAATATGCGCGCGCGTGCATTCACCCAGCAACGCCTAGCCGTACACCTGCCTCCGTCGCCCAGTGGGTGCGCATGCGTGCGCCTCCTCTGCCTAACGTGCACTCGCGCCTGCCCCCTTCCACACATGGGCACATCATCTCAACGCTGCTGATTTTGACCACCCAGCAGAAAATGCGCGTTTTGATTATTTGACTCAAGACCAAGTCTCGACGCTGTCCCTAGCAGCTTGACGTTGTCTGCAGATTAGTATAAATGTGTTTTTTTGTGATTAGGGCTGGGAGGAGCGATTTTGGGTGCAAAATCGATGGGATTCAATAGAAATTGAAGAGGGCTACTGTTCTGAAAGGTTAGAGAGGTCTCGGGGTGTTCAAAATTGGGTTTCTTACCTTCGGAAGCCTGGCCACAGTGGAAACAACATGGAATTCATCTGAAATTTTTCTCTTCTCTTTCATTTATAATTTGTTGGCTATTCTGTGGGATTTTCTGGATTGATTCATAATGATAGCAGCTGGTTTAGTTGTGTTTTAGGGTGTTGGGATTTTAAAGAGCCGTTAAATTTGTTAATTCTTTATTGAATGCATTAAATTTTTCGCTTGCCTTTCAAATTCTAGCTTTAATTACTTTGCAATTAAGTGACCATTGATTGTTGAGTGCTAGCATTAATTATCTTGCTTGAGAGAGAAAGTGATAAATTAGGCCATGGTTTTTGAACATGAATTCTTGTATGCACGAGAGTGATAGGGGAGTGCGTGAGGTCGTTGACGAATAATTTGTTTCCAATTGTTATTGTAACTGCAAGAAATTGAATTAGGGTAATTAATTGAGGGTGGTTGAGCTCGAGAGAGGAAAGACGAACTAATGAAATTCTAGGCTTAGGCGAAAAAGTAAAGGAAATGCATTTCATTAATTAATTGACTATTTAATTGGGTCGATAAAAAACACCAACACCGTAGAACTACCTTTCCCTCGATTTTATTCACCAGTTATCGAGCTTTCTTTATTGTTTACTGATTCTTACCATTGCATGACCTTGAGATCCCTAGATAAAATTAAAAGGATTAATCAATAAGTAGGAAAATTAAATATCACGATTCCCTGTGGACGATACTCAATCTTTTAGGCCGTTTTACTACGTTTGACCTGTAAACTTGCTGTGATGCTTTGTTGGGTTTGATCAACATCTCACATTATTAACGACATAGGTAAGGTCTCTATCATCCAAAATTATAAAGGAAAGGAAAAACTTTTTGTTGGCAATGGAGACAGGTTGGATATCACTCATATAAGGCATGGGAAGTTAAGAACCATTCATAGTGAACTTGATTTAAAAAATGTTCTTGTTGTGCTTAAAATTAAGAAAAATTTAATCTCTGTTAGTAAACTTGCACAAGACAATAATTACTCCATCTCATTTACTGCTCGTGATTTTGTTGTTAAGAACAAAAAGGAATAAGTGCTAGCCAAGGGTCATAAAAAATGAGGATTCTACGCATTGGAGATTAAAAAAGAACCTGCTGTTGCAGCCTATTTTGCATACTCTACTTTGAATAAATTACCTTTCTATGTATGGTATAAATGTTTAGGCCATTTGAATGATGTTTCTATTAAGTACTTGAATAATAATAAATGTATTGCTATCAAGAATGGAAGAAATCTACTACAGTTTGTTGATTGAGCAAGAGTTGTAGACTCCCATTCTCTTTAAATCATGAATTAAGTATGTCTCCTTTTGATGAAGTGCACTGTGACCTATGGGGCCCTACCCCTACTCTCTCATGTCAAAGGTTTAAATACTATGCAAGCTTTATTGATGACTACTCTAGGTACACTTCGTTGTTTCCTTTGAAAAGAAAATCTGATTATTATGAATGCTTTGAAAAGTTCTATAATATGATTGAAACTCAGTTTGAAGGGAAAATCAAGGTGCTTCAAATAGATGGTGGAGGAGATTTCAACTTCTTAAGACTCAATGAACTTTTGGAAGGAAAAGGAACTAGACATCAAATGTATTATCCTCACACAACACAACAAAACGGTGTGGCCGAAAGGAAGCATAAACATATTGTAGAAACTAGTTTGGTCTTACTCTTTCAAGCCAATATCCTTCAAAGTATTGGGTCGATAGTTTCTAAACTGCTATTTATCTTATAAATAAAATGTCTACTACTATATTGAATATGAGAACACCTTACTTCATGTTACTTAACAAGAATCCAAACTATAATTGTAGAAGTTGTGAAGTTAACCTCCAACAGCTAGTATCAAGTTGACCAATCTATTGAAGAAAGTGAGCCAAGTAACAACAATGATCGACACCGCATGACATCCAAATTACTACCATTAGAAGATAAGAAATTCATCCCCAAAATCAATGCTGAGCAACAATGACCAACAGCTCATAATAGAAAGATTATTACCGTTGAAGACAAGTTGGAAAATAATCGCCATAGCTCATGACAACAGAAGGATTAACTGTTGACAAACCAAATTGGAATTATCCTCTCACTCTCTCAATTTCCAGCCGGATGATCAACCTCAATCTCCTCAAAATCCTACAGCAAAATCATGCCATAATGATCTCAATTTCCTTATCAACAAGATCTCAATCAATCACATTATTCTCGTGATTGATTGAGACTCTCCTTCCTTATCAAACAGCAAAGCTGTCCTCTCTCAGCAACAAGGAATTTTCGCCCTTCCTTACTTAAGCATTCGACCTACCAAATTCATGCAAAGCACTTTCCTTTTGTGTAATTATAGTAGTTGATTTTTTTTTCTTTCTCAATCATGATAGTTTAAATATGTGTAATTGGTGTACTTGCAGAGACAACATAAACATTTTGTTTTCAGATTTTGGATTGCAATACAGCTTAAGAAAATTGAAAAATGTTCAATAATCACTTGAAAACCTTTAGATGTCATTGCTATTCTTACCTGAGAAATATTTCTAAAAATAAGTTTGAGAAAAAGACCTATCCTTGTAGGTTATAACATCATTCATAAAGGAAATAGATGTCTTGATCCAAAACCTAACAATATATATATATATATATATAAAGGCATGTTGATTTTAATGAAGAAATACTGCCGTTCACCAATATTATCTCTCCTAATTTATTGTCTAGCAATAACAAGTTGGGCATAACTAGTTTTGCAGAAATTGCGAAATGGTTGTCTCCTTCTACTACTATGGATCCAACTACTACTGCCACCAATGATACAAATCGGATTGCTAATACCTTTACCTACTGTAAAAACAAGTCAGTTTGATGAATCTGAGTCCTTTTCTACTGCTATAGATTTCATAGCTACTATCACTAATGATAGAAATAAGAATATTGTTACTGCTACCTCAACTATTGTTGTACCATATGATATTACTCAATTTACTCAATCTGCTGCTGTTGATAACGTCTTACCTGCTGCAAAAACATCAAAAGTAATCATTGTACAAAATGAGCAAACAACCAACACACAAAGATATGAAAACATTACTCAGACTCATCAAATTGATGCTCAACAAACTCAAGAACAACACAAAACAACAGACCATATGCAGGAGTCAACCTCACAACAAGCCTCTAAAATATTGATTAAACAGAACAGTGTGCAGAAGCATCAAACTCATAAGAACATGATCTCTTAAACTCTTCTATTATTGATTTTCCAATTTCTAACCCAATTTCAATAAGTATAGATACACAACAGACGAATACAAACTCAAATGACTGCAACATAGGGAAAAATTGCCAAAATTGTTGTTGGAAATCAGTAAAAAATCATATGGGACAGAACAAGACCTCCCAAAATTGCCCCCGACCCTAACAATGAGTATTGCATTGATTTATCCTCTTATTTTGATGCAGGTACTTAACAAAGGTCAAATGAAACTGCAATTGAAACTGCTGCACCAACCAACTCCTCTACAAGTAACATAAACATCCACCCTATGATAACTTGTCTAAAGTCAAAATTGAGAAAGAATGAAGATGCTTAGTCACCACCTAGTACCCTTTTAAGTGAAAGCATCAGAAGTGAACCTAAGAGCTATAAAACAACCCTTAAGAACACAATTTGGAGAAAGGTTATGAACGAAAAACTCAAAGCTTTCTATGATAACAACACATGAGAGTCAATAAGCAAGCCAACACATACCAACATCGTTGGAAGTAAGTGGATCTTCAAGGTCAAGTACAAAGAGGATGGCTCCATCGAATGACACAAAGCTTGACTTGTTGCTCAAGGCTACTCACAGATTGAAGGCCTAGATTATAAGGAAACCTTCAGTCCAATGGTAAAAGCCACAACAATCAGATTTGTACTTGCATTGGTTGCTTCCTTCACTTGAGACCTTAGACATGTTGATGTAAAAAACACCTTCCTACATGGCTACCTCAAGGAAGACGTTTACGTGACTCAACCACCAGATTTTGTGAACCCTAAATTTTCTCATCATGCGTGTAAGCTACAAAAAGCACTAAGGGGCTCAAACAAGCTACCAAAACCTGGTTTGATTGTCTATCTCAATTTCTTTTACACTTAGGCTTCACTTAAAGCAAGTTTGATCACTCCTTCTTTATACACAAGGATGCAAATGATCTAATCCTTATGTTAGTTTATGTATATATCACTAGAAATAACCCATCTTTTGTTAAGACTCTTGTTCAAAATTTAGGTGATGAATTTGCCATCAAAGACAATGGCCAACTTCATTACTTCCTTGGCATTGAAGTACAACACATTTCAAATGGCTACCATATCACTCAAGGAAAGTATGCCAAAGATGTTCTCTCAAAGACAAAAATGATGTCTAGCTCTCCTATTGCAACACCTATGGCTCTAAGCCCGAACACCAATCTAAAGGATGAAGACTTCGTAGATGCCACAAGCTACAAAAGCATTGTAGGGTCACTACTATTGGGAAAAACCTCCCACTTTATGGTGCAACTTCCATCTACTTGGCTCACCTGGAAGTTGTTCAGCCATCGACATAACTTCCACCACACACCTTGCATAAACGTCAAGCCAATGCCCGTGTGCAATATTGTGGAACCGGTAACATCACATCCTCTATCATGGTAAAGCGGACATACCATGAGGATGATTTCAGTCTTTCTTCAAAGGAAGTCACCGTCTCCTTTGACGAGAGTGACACCGTTAGCATCCGACCCAGAGCCCTTTGACAAACCTGCTCTGTTAGGACAATTCCTTTTCGTGTGCCCAGACTATCCGCATTCCCAACAACCTTTCTTCTACACAGAGTCTTTCTTCTTCTTCCAATTGCTCACTACTAGTACTAAATCCTCCTGTGAAGTACGCCCTTCACTCTTCAGCCTTCTTTCCTCTGATTGAAGTTTACTAGTAACCTCATTAAAATCAAGAGTCTCTTTCCCGTACATCAAGATCGACTTCATGTATTCATAAGAAGTAGGAAGTGACAAGATGAGTCTGAGTGCCTTATCCTCCTCATCTATCTTCACTTCGA
>JAOANK020360952.1:0-14169 GCA_026257165.2 Telfairia occidentalis | reverse complement strand
CGATTTGGATCAAATCGTTTATAACACTTACAACTCATGTAACAATTACAAAGTGGGTCATATCCACAGTGTTACCAAGATAGGGCACCCAACCTTATCTATATATTGTAGACTTTTTAGGTTATTACTTGAACAAGATCCACTTGTATGTCTACTACATACTGTTCAAGTTATATTCAATCACCTAGGATCTTAGTTTATTGGATTGAGTTAAAATGATATAAATGTCAAATAAAATACTTCTTATTGTATTAAATAAATAAATTGTCATATATACAAGTTACAAATTACGAGGTCCCATGAGATTTAGGACACCAATCCTAACAGATACCACATGAGTTGCATGGCTATTTATGTTTGCATGTCCGACCCTAGGCGGTCGGAGTTAATTATTAGGTATATTTGATATACTCAACCTTTTCCTTTTTTTTAGGTAAGAGCAAAGACTATTTGGGTGGATGACGATGAGGGTTGTATAGAGGCCATGATCACGCGTTTTAGTCTTCCGCACGTGTTTACATTAGGAGTTGCTTAGTTTTTCAGGGTTGGACTAAATGTCGTACTTTTAAGTTGTGATTTTTTTTTTGGTTTTAAATTCAAGATCACAATTTGTTTTCAATTGTAATTTTGGAACTTAGTTATTTATGTAGTTATCGAAATGTGATTTCAAGTTTGGAAATTCTTTTTTTAAAATTTTTATTTAAGAGCATGCATGCTAGTAGAGACCCTAAATAGTCTAAATCTAGAAGTCGTGTCATTACATACGTACATATATATTTGTGTGCCTAATATATTTATAATTTTTAGCCACCCAAACTACACAAGCAAATGTTAAGTAAGATACTTTTAAGATTATATTTTTCTCGTTAAACTTAAAACCTTCCACTTATATTTCTTGAGGTTTTTTAGTTGAAACAACATGTGACGGTGAGATTTGAACTACCGACCTTTTGGTCAATGATATATATATCTTTCACTATAAGTTCAAGTTGACAGATTTTGAAATTTTTATCTTAATTGACTATTTTAAATGTATAGATTTTGAAATTCATCCCATGTGTTTAAATTTTGAATCAACTATTTTATAAAAATGATATTTACTATATTATTTTAAGAGAGTAGGTAGCTATGATTTAAGTTTCAAAATATTATTGGATTGTGATAATTTTTTTTAATATGCTTCCTTTATTAAAAAAAAAAAGTTAAATTCTCATTTTGGTCCCTGAACTTTTAAGTTTGCTTTATTTTGATCCTTAAACTTTTATTTTGGTCCATAAACTTTCAAAATGTTCATTTTGATTGCTGAACTTTCAAAAAGTAACCATTTTAGTATTTGCTATATAATTTTGTCATCTAATATTTATTTGTTCAATGTTTGTCTTAACCTATGTAGCTTAAATATATGCTCACATTAACGTATTTATGCATAATTTGAAGCTATGTCAAGAATTTGTTAAAAATAAAATAAGATAGAGACCAAAATGATTGATTTTTTAAAGTTTAGTAATCAAAATGAACATTTTAAAAGTTTAGAGACCAAAATGGAACAACGCTTAAAGTTTAGGGACCAAACATAGACATTTGAAAAGTTTAGAGACCGAAATATGATTTAAACAAAAAAAAATAAGGGTGTGTTTGGTTTGAGATCTGAAAACATAAATTTAAAAAACAAAAGATTCAATGAAAACATGGTTGTATTTTGTATCACATATATGTTTGGTGGTAGATTTTGTAAATTGAATCTCAATTTAAAAAATTTTCCAACTTAGCAATATATTTATCAATAATAAAAATAGTAATTTTATTGATTAAATATTTAATTTAATCTCAAATATTACTAATTAGTTTATTAACATATTTTATACTATAAATTTTATATATTTAGCATTTTATAATACATTATATTATAAGTTTTACAAAAATAAAATGAGTTTATAACATGAAATAATATACTTATCATAGTTTTTTTCTTTTTAAGTATAATTCTACATTTTCAAATTTCAAATTTAAAAACATTGAAAATATAAAAAAGGTTGTTTTCAGAATTTCTACCGTTTGGATTACATAATTTAAAAACCGTTTTAAAAAATAGACTTACTAAAAAAAATTCACGAAATAAATTTGATTGAGTGAATCCGAAAGAGAAATAAGAAATAGAATCCTGATTCTCTCCCAAACATGACTTTCTTTCCTCTATAATTTTCATAATCTTGTATTTGTTTAGCAAATTTCTGGAAATTCTTTTTGAAAAAGCCCAATCCCACTGAAACCCAGCCCAAAAGAGTAACATCAAATCAATAAAAGCATAACAAAAAGGGAAAAAAAAAGGAATAATTTTTGAACAATTTCCGAAGCTGAAGCCGTGTGCATGCAAGAAATACAGCTATATAGGTAGAGTTGGAGGGTCGCCAAGAATTGTTTATATAAGCACGCTTCTCTTCGCTGCCAATTCTCCACCGTCCCTCCAATCGCTTTTAAAACCCTACAGAATTTGCCTCCTCAGGTGAATTCAATTCCCTTAATTCTTTCTTTTTACTCTCTGTTTCTATGTTTCTCAAGGGTTTTTTTCTCACCTTCTGCTTTATGGGTTTTGTTAATTTTATTCTTCTTTTTGGCTGGGTTTCTCTTCTTTTTCGATTTCGATTTCGCTTCTAGGGTTTTGCGATCGATCATTTGTTTTTTTGTATCTTATTTTTCACTGTATTGGTCTCTTGTGTTCATGATCGTTGGGTATTACTCTGTTAATCACCTACCGGATATACCCCCGAGCTCTGGACGGTGGAGATTGCCTGTGGTTGTTTTTTTGTTTGTGCTTATTATTTCTCTTGAAGATATCTTCCATTTGTTGCTTTTATTGAAAATTCTGTGTTTCTCCTTGAGAGTTTTGAGTTTTAGATCAAATGGTGGTTTTTGTTATGTGGGGCCTTTTTATTTAATTATTAGGGTAGCTTAATGGGTCTATCGTCCGTGGGTAAGACTTAAGAGGTAGGTATTTATTTACTTGAGGGAAAATTTTAAGATTATATTATAACACTAGTCGAGATCTTATAGCACTCCAAAATATGATATGTGACTGGCTATGGCACTAATAACTAGGGTGGAGGCTCCTTTTGATCATGCATGCTTATCTCTCTTTTTGTTCTTTTAATTTCATTCCACCTATCTATTAAACGTTGGTATTTTCTGCTCATCCTGTTATAAATATTTGTTATTTTTTAAAATAGAAATAGTTTTTTTCCTCTGATTGTCGTTCTTTAGTTGAAATGTATGCATATTCAATCCTCGATTTTCTGATTCTCAAGTTCTTTGGCAATCAATAATGATGCTGAAGTGATTGATATTAAGTACAAATGGCATGTTAATACTTTCCATTAGTGAATGTGCAACCCCTTAAGTGACCATCAGAGTTACCTGTCGAAAAAAAAGTGACCAGCAGAGTTTCATGGACATGCTTCCAGCCCAATTTATGTGCATAATCGTTGTCTCATATCATTGCTATTGTTCTTTCCCTCCTTTTTGTTGTTAACATATTTTAATTATTATCATATATTGTTTTTTGAGCGTAGAAGAAATCTCGTTTTGAATCAAAGGCCTCTACCCTGCTCTACAAGGTGTGATGGCTTCCAAGCGTATTGCTAAGGAATTGAAAGACCTGCAAAAGGATCCTCCGGTTTCTTGTAGTGCTGGTTTGTATTGAGCACCAATCTTCCTAATTTTGCCTGAAACGTCGTTTGTTACACTGATTGAGCTTACATCTGGAGCAATGATGAGTTATTTTGAAATGTTATTTTTTGTTGCGCTTGAAAATGCCTTAGCATATGGTTGTTAATATCATGAAGAGTTGCATGCCTTGGCTTTCATACTGGGCTATGATGAGTTATTAGTAATGCCAATTTACATATGGATAACGCTCTGCCTTTGTTTGGAAATAGTTCTGATAGTTTTGTGGATTTATGACATGCCCTTGATGTTATTTTTGGATTGTAACATGGTTCTAATATTAGAAGGTGATGTGAGTTTTTTTCTCATAGATATGGACTATGATAGTATGGAATTTTATTTTAGGGATGTAGTTTCTTGAGATAATGATCTCCGAGCATAACTGAGTTCTTAATCTTTCATATGTCATATATAATGGCTCATCCAACTCACAGAACTTCTTAGTCACTTCATGCTCATATTTCTCCATTGAATATGTTCTTTTGATAACATTATTTCCAGGTCCTGTTGGTCAAGATATGTTTCACTGGCAAGCAACAATTTTAGGTCCAGCAGACAGTCCTTATGCTGGAGGTGTATTTTCAGTGAACATTCACTTTCCACCAGATTATCCCTTTAAACCACCAAAGGTATCAAACCTTTTCTTTCTCAGTCTGCTTCTGTTTTCTGTTTTCTTTTCCTCATGATTTTATTCTAGTGCTTGTCCGTGAAGTTTTTGTATTTTCTTCATGAGAACATGTTCATGATATTCTGTGTAACTTCCCTTGGTTTGTGGCATAAAAAAAAAAAATCATATTTTTAATATTCCTGACACCAAGGTTGAGAACAAAATTGAAGAGCTCCTCTCGAAGTGTATAAAAAATGTTTTGTCTTTTTTCTTTGAGTACTTTGAAATATATTACTGTGAGTGTCTGGGCCAACCAACATCATCTTGACTTATCGCATAGGGATAATTGTATGACCCTACCTACAAGATTTGGTTGCCAGACAATTGGTAAGATTTTATTATTCTAGATGGAGTGACCATATTGTGATTTGAACTGAGTCTCCCAAAATCCTTTTTAATTTTTTTTCATATGTCCCAATGCTATTAGGCCAATCCATATGGTAAAATTCATGCATATATAAGGGTAAGGGTCGGTTAGTCATTGTTTGTCAAGTAATTCTCTTCTTTTTACACTTTATCTTCTTAGTTTAGTTTCTGTGTAAGTCCTGGTTCTGGTTGGATTGTTGTTACATCCTTCTTTTTGAATTGTCATTCTTGTAATCTTGCAAAGCGATCAATATCCAGTCGAGAAAGAAATGTCCATATGATAGCAATGACAACTATATTGTGTTTGAGCAGGTTTCATTTAAAACCAAAGTTTATCACCCTAACATCAATAACAATGGAAGCATCTGCCTTGACATTTTGAAAGAGCAATGGAGTCCTGCTCTTACCGTTTCCAAGGTACTACCATGCCAATGCCAACTTGTTAAATCTTTGGTTCTAATTGAAATTATATATCTTTTTTGAATTTTTTGATTTGAGCCCTCAATTTTTCATTACTTTATTCTATTTTGTTTTAATACGTGAACTTTGTGTAAAATCCTATTTTAGTTCAAGCTAATTTTTCTGTTACCATTTCACAAAAGCCCAACGACACCTTGAAGCTTCTAACATTTGTTTTACTTTAGACTTCTACTAATCAATTAAATAGACAGTAGACAAAAGGCACGTATGTCCATACTAGGTATTTAATAGTTTTATAAAAAATTATCATGGGCTATAATAATGATTTTCTTATCCCAACCTTGGGAATTATAATAGAATAATTGAAAGTTCCAGGATGAAAATTAGAGCCCAAAATAAGGTTTATATGTATATATATATATTAATTTTATTTATTTTTGTCAACTTAAAAACCTATTCTTATTTGGTTGTGCGTTACCTTTCAAAATGTTATGCAAAAAATGTTATTTTAAACCCCAATACCAAATTCATTTTGAAACCCAACATCACCAAATCCAGTACACGTAGTTTCATACACTTGTTCAGTAAAGATATATATTAATCCATTAAATAGAGAAAAAGCATGTGAATTAATATAGTTTATTGTATCTTAAGTTGAGGGACTAGGATTTAATAATTAAAATTCAGGGATTAAAATAAGATTTTAAAGTGGAGTTTGGTGATGGTTGCAGGTGCTGTTGTCAATATGCTCACTGCTGACAGATCCAAACCCAGATGATCCTCTGGTGCCTGAGATAGCTCACATGTACAAAAATGACAGAACCAAATATGAAAACAACGCTCGATCTTGGACACAGAAATATGCTATGGGCTAAAAACCCTTTCCAGTTCCAATTCCACAATTCCAGTTCCAGGTTCGTCGTTTCTCCTTTTCCTCATATTAAAGAGAAAAAAAAAAAGAAGCAAAAAGCCCCTTTGTTTTTTCTGGACAGAAGCCTCTGTGGATTTTCCAATGTAGGCTATTTTATATGCTGCTCAAACTTAGTGCACATGGAACATTAGAATGCGTTGCTGCTTGCTTCACCAACTAATAATATTTTGTTGTTACTATCACTGCTTTTACAACTATATATATATATATATATATTCTCAAATAATCTCATCAATATTGAATTCAATCTCTTTTTCTTTTCATCTCACCGCTGTCACTTGGTCCTCTGTTGAAGGGTATGAGTATGGTATATCAGTTATAATCTTTGAGTTGAATCCAACGTGCTTAATTTCATCACTCGTTAAAAAAATTTCTTTGATAAAATGAATTTTCACACATCAATTTTAATTGTATTATGTTCAGTAATTGCTTTTGGATTTTTATTTTTCAACATTTCTAGAAATAAAGTAATTTCTTTTAAGAAAAGAAATAATGTTTTTTAAAGTATAAAACATAGGTGTTATTAATTTAATTTTTTTAGTTCACGTGTTACTAATTAATTAATAAACACGAGGTATTGATATTATTGTTGTTACTTTTAGTGATAACCAGCGTTCTGCTTGCAATTGCTTTTTGAGACTTTCAAAATAGCCGTGAAGAAACCGTAATTAATTAAGATCATTTCTCTACTTATTTGAATTGCAAACCCTAATTTAGAGTTGAGCTTTTAAAATTGGCTTTCCAAAAATGTGTGCATTTGCTAATATATGTTTAAATATTAGCATTTTATTCTTTCATGTTTACAATAACAATGTGAACATCTCATTAGTTTATTTTTTTTGGTTCATTCTGCCCTCTTATCTAATTTAATTTAATAAAATGTATATTTTTTAAAAGTTTTTGGTATTTGAATCAAAATAAGCGCTTGTTAGATATATTTTCTATAATAAAAGATTTGGAGCAAAAAAATAGTACATAATTTGTAGCTTAAATTATATAAAATGTTAAATAATTGTTTTATAAAAATATATAAAATTAAATATCATCCTAACATTATTCATAATTAAAATTTTATGCTTATTTTCAAAGTAAATTAAGGGAGCATTACAAAAATACATCCAAAGTAACTCTAAATTAATTACAAAACCGACCAAACAGTAATCTAACCCAGTTTTCAGAGTCCAACGAACAAAATGACTAATTGGCTATCATACTCTAGTAAGAAATATAAATTCTAAGGGGTCTATCGAAGTCCAGCTTCTTTCCTGCTATCCCCAAGCTTGTAGTTCATGTCATTACATAATTTTGTTTTTGGACTTAGAATACATAACAAGTTTCACAACACAAGTTCAACTCATTTACAAGTAAAACCGAGTAATCTATATTTCAATATTACTAAGGATACTAGAACTACATCACATTTTCATCATTCAAACACCATAAAATGATGAGTTCAAGATCCACATTTCGTACACGAGTCACTTCCATTTATTTCTTTTGAGATATATTGACCCATGATCATTTGCACTTTAAAGCCTTCAAACCCTGTCCCTATGTCACTTGGTAGTTTCCCCCTTGACCATTTATACTCAAAGCCTCAAAATTATTCATATTGGCCCTTGACCATTTGCCCTCGAGATTTTGACACCTATCACGTGACACATCAATCCAAAGATCTTAATGTGCACCTTAACCTTTCTCAACAAAAGTCCTTGATAAGCATTCTAAGATCTAACATAACATACAACATACTCTTGCCAAGTTCTCAATTGATAACCATAACCAAGCATGTTTTCTCACAACTTCCCTGAACATGGAGTTCCAAGCAAACAAGGGTTTTCTTCCAATTTCCTTCATTTTTCTATTTCTAGAACCAACTTAAACACCTAAAAGTTTTAGGGAAAGTCTAAATACCAAAAAAGGAAAATTAAAGTTCTAAAACCTTGGAATTTAAATTTAATTAAAAATCTCATGTTTCAAAATTCTAAAAATTGGTTTATCTTAAATTCTTATTTTCCTAAATAAAATTTCAATCCATTAATTTCAAATAACACATAGTTTACTAGATAAGAGAAATAAAATGCCAATTAAACGCGAGAAAAACTCATAAACAGCTAATTGAAATCAACCTGAAAATGTGGGACGTTACACAAATTACATCAACTTAGTATTAAATTACCAAAACTGTATCCTGCTTTTTCATGTCTAAAGTAAAAATTTACTAAATACTAACTTGTGTTATATTGCATTCGTTTTTTTTTAAAGCTTATTTTAACAGCTATAGGAATCCCAAATTAAGCAATAATCATTGAAGTGCAATTCCAAACTAAGCAATGATCATTGAGGTTGTCTACAATTATCTTTTTACTTTATAGGTGGATGTTGAAATTGATAGTAAAGTTTTTAACCCTCTCCAGGGGTGAATTCAAAAATTTATGTCAGGTAAAACATAAATTGAATATAGTTTTAGATGCATTAATATAAAACATTAAGATTAGAAAATATTAAAAGCTATTTCGTATTACCAACCTATAATAAACCATTTTGTACTATTACAATTTTTGGTTTTATAGTTTTTGAAATGTTTGTTGACAAGTTGAGATATTAAGAGAAATATGTTGATATATAGAAATAAAAGTATAGATAGATAAAGATAAAGGTTTTAAAGGGAAAACTTAAAAAGTGAGAAAAAGATTTAGATGAATAATGATTTAAGAGTGAGAAATATATTAGATAAAGAAATTAGAAAGAGAAAGAAAGTTTAGTGATAGAAGATTTAGAGAAAAAAAAGATTTTAGAAAAAAAAGGTTAAAAATATATTTCTTAGGTGAAGTCTTAATAAATTAGTGAGAGAGAAAAAATTAGAGAGAGAAAAGTTTGAAAAAAATATAAATTTTTGAGGGAGAAAAATGAGAGATGTATTCGAGAAATAAATGTCACAAAGAGATGAAAATTAGAGAGAGAAATTTGAAAATAGGAAAAAATTTAAAGAGATTTGTTTG
This sequence comes from Telfairia occidentalis, assembly GCA_026257165.2. Lineage (NCBI taxonomy): Eukaryota > Viridiplantae > Streptophyta > Magnoliopsida > Cucurbitales > Cucurbitaceae > Telfairia > Telfairia occidentalis. The sequence goes on along the minus strand of JAOANK020360952.1, from coordinate 5,063 downwards.
AGAGAAATATGTTAAGAGAAAAAAAATTGTAGCCGAATAAAAATAAAAAAATTAAAATTAAAATTAAATCTATTGAAAACTATATATATATATTGAAATTATTTATAATTAAAAAAATTATTTTGGATATAGAAAATAAGAAAACTTTATTTAAAAATATAAAACAAATATATATTTGGAAAAAAAAGATAAAAATCATAACCATTTGGATTAACCAAAGATCGATGGAGGACCCGGAATGTATAAGGGAGAGAGCATCACCAGCGAGCCCAAAGGGAGAACGCGAACGTTATAGGCAACAAATAATAAAGTTAGATTTTATTTTCTATAAGTTTAAACAAACAAACAAACAAAAAAATAACAGAAAAAAAAAGAAAATTGAGGGGCACGTGCCCCTCTGACTCCTACGTGGATCTGCCCCTCACCCTCTCTGTTTTAATTGTTGTTTGAGTTCAACATATGTAGGGTGAGAATTTGAACTTCGATCTTTTGATTGATGATTTATACCTCAATAGATTAAGTTATGCTCATATTGGTCTCTCTATTTTAATTATGTGCATGAAAAATGATCGAATAATTTGAACACCTAAATTTATCTTTCCTTCACCAAAGATTTAACAATGCTTTTTTTTTTTTTGAGTAAACAAAAAGCAAACACAAAACATAATCAAGAAGTAGTGGATAAAAATTAATGCGAAGAGCATGTGCAACCCAAGGTGGATAGTCTTCCATACAATTGATGTCAAACTCATCGATTGTTTGTAGTTCTGTTAATTGATTTTTGCCAAAATTGAGACCAAAATTGAATGAGGTTCGATTGAGAAGTTTACACATTTATGTGTGTTATGAGTAGAAAAATGAGATGTAGGTTAAGGGAGACTTAGTCTACAAAGGCTGAGCCTATGACCAATCTCTTTGAATCGAGAAAAGCTTTGCCCAAATAGGTTGGCTCGGATAGTTTTGGAAATGTCAAACCTAGTTTGAGCTCAGCATAGGAAAGGGAGCTCGAGCAGCCCACCAAACAAAGGGAATCAGTCAAGAACGAAGCAGTCGAGCCACACTCTATGAGGAAGTGATCGACCAAACCAAGCAACCACCCACCCAAAAAGTGGTCGGTTGAGTCGACCACCACCTTCAAGGGTGGTCGACTAGCCGACAGCTTCAACACCTCAAGGGTGGTTGGCTGGCTAGCGGCTCCACCCAAGGAGGTCGGCTGGCCAATGGCTCCACCAAGGGTGGTCGGCCACACCATCTCCAATGGTGGTCGGCCGAGCCTACCACCTCTGTAACGCACTGGCCAACATCGTTACTGTTGTCTAACATTGGTTACTTGTGCTATTACACCAATATTTAACGCTTGTAATTGATCACAGGTCAGCAGTTACAAAAGTCTACAACCCATCAGCATACTTATAAATGAAAGGGGAAAGACATGCTGAAGGCAAGCAATTCAGAATCAATCTACTATTTGTGCTAAGTCTTTTCCTAAACCCATGCTAACTTGAGTGTTGGAGTGTTTGTGGCTTAGCCCCACACCAATGCGCAATCTTTCTATTTTGTAGGTGCACACTCATTTGTCCCAGTTAAACAAATTTACTATTGAGCCGGATTTAGGCATCAACAGTTGGCGTCGTTTGTAAGGACGAGTCGATGCTTTACCAATATTTGCGCATCTGAAAAACTATCTGCACATTTGGAAAAAATGAGTAGGGAGGTTTGTGACAACAATAACCATATTGTTGAAGGGGACGAGTTAGATCATGATCGACCCCCAAGGCATGTAGCTGTACGGGGTGTGGATCGTAGAGATTGAATTGCTGCGCTGGAAGAAAGGGTGCAAGAGATGTATCACAACTTCACTCGGCTCATCGAGTAGCTGGATCGACAAACGTCGGAGAAAAATTCGCCAGAGGTTCAAGATCCTCTCCCTTCACTTATTTGAGATCCAGCAAAAGGAAAAGACTCGGCGAAGAATTGAGGAGCCAAAATCCACAAATTCTGAAAAAATTATGATTTGGAGGGAATGACAAACGCGCAACCTGTTTAGATTAAGGAGATCAGTTATCACGCTCACGTGGTCACCAATCTCGATCATGCGTTGTTCGAAATAGTGAAGTTCAAAGTTATCCCCACGGTGGTTGCTCTCACTGGACACAATCGATTGCACGAAAGGAAGACTGAGTTGGAAAAACTAATCTCGGCTTGGACCTTCATGATCTATTGAATCGAAAGCAGAAGGATCACGAGTTTGAAGAACATGAAGTAGAGAGCAGTGTTGGGAAATAAATCAAAATAAAGATAAACAACAATTTATGGAAGTGAATAACAAACTAGGCCCAAACTTAATAGTCCAAAGTTTATTTTGAATTCCTAAGCACACAAACCCACAAATCAGATCACAAGATGAATAAAATTGAAAAATAAAGAGATTCAGGGAAATAGACATTTGACCTCGAGATTTATACTGACTTCTACCAACAACAAAAAGGCTACATCCAGTTCCTTCACCGGCAGGTTCCACTAAAACAGTTGAAGATTACGTGGAGAAACACTCAATTAACATTGTCGTACAATTTCGCTCTTAGTGTTATTGGTTAGCAAAACCAATACAAAAGGACATTCTTTAAAAGGGTCCACACACCTCTCTCTCACAAAAAATACTCACTCTAGATATCTACATCTCTTGATTTCTAGATTTCTATATGTTTTTGTGTATTGAGATCTTGAAGTTATAAGTATATTTATAGAGGTTCACACCAAAACTTAATAGGAAAAGGAAAATGTTGCAAACAAAATCCTGGAAGGAAAATGTGATTTTATAGATTTACTTCTTCAATTTTGACTCCACTTTTCTCAGCAGTCCCCTCTGGACAGTAAGAAATTCCAACTTCGCAAATCTTCTCTGATCCATCTTCCTCGATCCTTGTACGACGATTCTCCACGATTAAAGCTTGATTGATGAGTTGAGCTCCATATCTTAACAATCTCCCACTTGGAGACTATTCATTAAAGAACTCACACTCCAATTTTTACTTCAGCAAAATAAGTGGTGCTGACTCATTTGCAAGATAATCAAGAAACTTGCAATAACAAAAATGTCAGAAAAATAAATCCAGTCTACATTTGTGATTGACCTCGAGGCATGGGTCATCTACTTGAGCTTGTCTCCCAAAGAGACACAACCAGGTACTCCTACTTGAACTAAGTGGTGCCAGACAACATCTTCCTCTTCAATCACATGTTAGAGAAGATGCCCTTCACAAATTGCTTCACTCTATCATTGAAGCTAGCTGCTGGGATTGAGTAACGCCCACTGACTCTAGTATCCCTCTGAGTCTCCACTAATGCAACAAATCGCCCCGAAGGCTTCATCGAATCATGTTGTCTGCCAATTGAGATATCTTGACAACCCTCCAAACTAAATTCCTCATTTGGTTTGCTTAATTGCCCTTTCGATGAACATTGATCTCCTCGATCAGTCTTGGTTGTCATTGTTGCTGGTGCAACTTTTCCTCTTTGCAAACCATCTGCAGCTTTAACTTGCATCCATCATTTCTCTAGTCTTCTGGCAACTCTCAAATCAACTGTGTATAGTGCAAACTATCTGTGACCTAATGCCACCAAATCTGACCCTCTAGCGAGTCTCCACGAGCCATCGCTAAACTCACTTCTATAACCCTCATCATCTAACTTACCAACTAAGATAAGATTCAATTTGATGCTACAAACATACTTAACACCTCGTAGCACTAGTGAACTCCCACTATTTGTCTTCAACCTAATGTCTCTGATCCCTTTTGATATAGAAACCTTTACCATTCCCCATCCTTACTAAGCCGTAATCGACTGGAGTAAAGGAGGTGAACAATTTTCTATCTGAAGCTACATGTATCGAAGCTGCACTATCTACGACCCACCTTGATGAGAAGTTTTCAAATTTTGTGTTGTTCTCAACACAAACCAAGACATCAAGTTCTACCACATTTGTCTATAACTTGACCAGGCCATCGCTCATTCGTTTGCACTTGGACTTAATGTGACCTTTCTTATGACAATAATGACACTCTACGCTTTTCAACTAGTCTCTTCTACAACTACTACCACCACTATTATTGCTACACCACTCCTCCACAATCTTTTCCTTACCCTTACTAACAGCCAGTGTTGACCCCAAAGTAGATTATTTACTAGAACTACTACACTTCCTACGAAGTTCTTCAACAACTGTTTGTCAAAGCCTCCATTAAGTTTTTTGCAACTGTCTCATTTGCCACACACTAGTACAAATAACCCTTTTAATGTCGGTAAAAAAAAAACGCGCGCGCTTTTAATGACGGAAGGAAAGAAAAAACTTTTAATGTCTGGCAATGCCCGACATTATAAGTCACGCCTTTTATGACTTTTAATGTCGGGCATTGCCCGTCATTAAAAGTGAGATTTTGGGCGCTAAAATGCGCGCCATTGTATTATGAAAGTTGAACATTTTATGATGGGCAATGACCATCATGGAAAGAGTTTGACATGAAAACCTACGTTCGGCATGAAAAGTAAAGGTTGAACTTTTTATGATGGTCAAAGACCATCATAATAAGCTTCCGACATGAAAACTTGCGTCCGACATGAAAAGTTCGGTAAAAAATCACTTTACTCTTTTCATTGTTTCATTTCTCTCTCTCCCACACCCGACCCTTTGTTGTAGAAATCCTCCATCTCCCTCACCTCTTCCGGCGCCACTCCCGTCCGGTCACTCCCTTCCACCGCGCCGCTGCCTTAGGCGTTCTTCCACCGCCGTTCCCTCTCTCCCACGCACGAACAACATTGATCATTTTTCCCCTCCGTCCGTCGCCCCTTCACTTCCTTTCACCGGTTTTTGGACACCCATTCGTCTAGCTATTTCACGCCGCCCCTTGAGCTCCTTCCTCTGCCGCCATCTCACGCCGCCGCCGACAACCCACTCCTCCTTGAACATTTTGGAGCTATTTTAGTGAGTTTATCTTCTCTTTAAGCTCTTTAATGTGCATTTTGGCTATAGTTTGAAATTATTGATTAGATTTTACATTAGA
>JAOANK020360654.1:0-14174 GCA_026257165.2 Telfairia occidentalis | reverse complement strand
TACGGTAAGTCGACCCTTCACGAATTGTTCATAACTACAGCTAGGTCAAAATTATCGTTTTACCCCTGTAGTTATATCTAACTCCTTAAATACCACTGATTCATCTAATGAACAATTAGTCATAGTCCAACTATAACTAGACCCCTCTCTAGCCAGTGAGACGGTGATGTGCTTCATTGTTCAAGACCCGAAATCAGCCTTTAAAAGAATAATTCATCTACTTACCCTTGAAACGGGAAGGAGTGAATTTCATCTCGTGTTGCTATGTTCCCAGCTACTTACTCGGGCAAATCCTCAAAATGGTAGGTTTATTGAGTTGGCTAACTTGGCCACTCTCACCCATACAGATCAAAGGATTACCCTCACAGGCAGGAGGTCACAACTCACTCAGGATTAAGGTCAAGCCACCTATGATCATTCTAGTGAAATGTTAATCTCTTCAAGCAACGATGTAATATAGAAAGACTAATCATTTTGTGGTCCGGTCTTATACAAACTCTTTGTATAGGATACCTCCTTTCACATGTCTTCAAATCAATGATTAGGATCATAACCATTTGTAACTCTTTACAACTCTTGTAAAAATTACAAAGTGGGTTGTATCCAATAGTGTTACCAAGATAACGTATCCAACCTTATCCATATACTATAGACCGTTTAGGTTATTATTTAAATACGATCCACATGCATGTCTGCCACATACATGTTTAAATTACATAAAATAACCTTCGATTTTAGTTTGTTAGATTATATGTTAATGCACACTATAAGTGAAATAAAATAATATCTTATTTTATTAAATAAATAATTTGTTTACAATAATTACAAAATTATGAAACTCACGAGATTTAGGGCACCAACCCCAGCAATTTGTATTAGCGTATGTTGATGATTTGGGGCCGTTTAATATTTTCTAGGCATTCAAGTCTTACAAACCTTTCATGGCTTTTTCCTCAATCAAAGCCAAGTATATCTCTCAATTATTCACCACTTCAAAATTCATAATGTTAAACCTAGCCCAAGTCTAACTAACAATGAGACCTATCTCTCTACCTTCTATGACGAGCCTCTTCCGAACGCCACCATCTATCATTGTGCCATTGGTGCCCTCCAATATCCTTACCTTCTTGCAAGCTATTGTCTCGAGCAAATGCATTCCAACCACTTCTCATTTCACACCTTTTACCTTCAGAAACACGTATACAATACAAAATTTTTCAAACCCTATCAGAAATCTGAAGAATGATCTCTTTTGATTCCTTCAGATGGATCTTTGCAAAGCTTATTGGAATAATTTGCAATATCGTTCAAGGCTTGTTAAAGTGAAGAAACTTAATGATCAGGGCGGTAAACAAAAAAGAAGAAGACGACATCACGTGCTAGTAAGGTTCTTACCGGATAACCTTTGCCAGCATGAATGTATGAAAGTGCCATTGTGACCTTAAAAAAAAGATTCATTGATTTGAAGTTTAAAGCCTTCTCAGAAACTGTTGCTTGCTGAGTTGCAGTTGATGGCTTCTTCCTCGAACAATTTTTTGGCTTTATCACTTCATGGGGTTCCAAATCTGGCATGACAAGGTCTACCTCTTTTATACATAATTTAGGAAAATAGTTTATTTAAATTGTGGATATTCTTAACTTTCAAATGCTTTATTTGATGTTTAAGTCTTTCAACTTTGCATAAAAAACAATTTTAGTCTTTCGAGTTAATTTTTCTATCAATTGTTTAAGTACAAGAATCTAAATCTCTATTTGAAAATCTATTACAATTTATATGAATTAATTTTTCTATCAATTGTTTCAGTACAAGAATCTAAATCTCTATTTGAAAATCTATTACAATTTTACAAACGAGAATTTAGATCTTGGCAACTTAAGGCTAAAAATTTAAAAATCTTATAGCAGACGTAGCTCACAGGTTGAGTACTGCCTTATACAGAGTGCTCTATTTATAAAAAGAAAAGTAAAAAGATAAGATGGAAAGGAAGAAAGAAAGATGGATGAGATCGAATCTTGTGTAGATAAGATCAAATCTCTAAAGTAATCCTAATAATTGCTAAAAACAAAAATTGAATAAAGTAAATAGTAAAACTTTACAAAAGTCAAAAAGTGAATAGTAAAAAGGTGAATAGTGAAAGTAATCTTGTCGGCAGGCTGTCGGGGAATCTTTCAAAGTTTGAATTATTTGTTGTAGCTTTATCGTCTAATGGTCCATTTTTGTCCTTTTCTTAGGTGACGTATTTTTCTTCTGCACAGCACGAGATTGACAGACTGATTACGAGGTTCTTCAGACTTACTCGCACACTTGGCTGCCGTGAACAACTCAACTGCCAGCGAACACAAGCGTTGTGAAGATTAAAATATTTCTCCTTTGATTTGAACCAATTGGGCTCTGTATCTTGAATTGTTGCTACTACAAATTTTCCGACTTTGTCTTCATCTTCGAAGGACTTTGAACAGATTACATGTATAATCCAAAGTACATAAAGGGATTATACTGAAATTATTTCTAATGATGAGAATTTACAGGAATTAAAAATGGAACAGAATATATAATTTTACTGGAATTTATAAAAGAAAATATTTTTATTTCTTTATTAATTGTCAGATACAATTAACCAAGACTTTTTTTTTTTTTACTTTACTACTTTGCGTAGTAATACAAGTTTAAAAACTTAGTCTTTTGATAAGGTAAAGTTATACAATAATTAGTATTCACATAGGCTGTGAATCGTAAAATGGGTCAAAGGGGTCAAATTCTTCCCCTTCTTCTTTAGCATCTGCTGGTGCAGGCTGCGTTGAGGGTCCAACACCATTGTTGGAAGATGTGCTCCTCTTAGAGGCGGCTGCTTCAAGAATTTGTTGAAACTCAGTATCCATTGTGGCCTGAGCTAATCTTGCCAAGAATTTGATCTTTGTGTTGAGAAATTCTTGCTCTTTTCTGACGGTTAGTTCTTGCATATAACCGTTGTCTTTGAACCATGCTTTGACAGCTTTTAGATCTACTTGATCTCTGGCTCCGTTGATCAACCACTTGATTTTTATCACCTTGATTAAACGTTTAAATTGTGGCTTAGTTTCGACTTTGAAGTCCCGAGTAATGATCCATGGAACTTGGAAGTATTGACAAAACCTCATTGAAGAATGATATGGGGTTTTGAAGATTGTTCCGCATAAATAGAAGTATGCCTCCTGGAGTGGAATTGGAAGAATTTTGTCTGTGAGACCGAATGTAGTCCACCATTTGATGAACCATAGAAGGACGTTCTCTTTGTGAGCTTTTGGACAGAAATAGATGAACCATGAGTGGTCCTTTAGAGTATGCCAGAAAACTGCATACCATGCTTTGACGTAGTATTTGTAATTGTAAGACTACGACTGAAAACTTTTGGTGAATGCCTTCTGTGTAAAGAGACCTTGGTTCCATTTTGTTGGGTTGGCGACCCTTTTGATTTTGATCTTTGAATAAGCAATCCTTTTCGGATCATTGTTATCAGAAATATGAGTAATCTCAGCTGACTTTGTATCAACAAAAAATAAACTCATAAAAGATTCTAGTTTTTTCTAGAGAATCTGGAAGAAACCAAAAGTTTGGCGGGAAAAATTTTGAAATGGTTTCTGAAAGGCTGTTTGAATCGAATTCGTGTTCAATGATTAGGTCATGAACAATGTTTGGTTTTTGTACGTACGTCATCATTTCTGGTTGAGGTTGGAAATGATGATTTGGTTGAACGGCTGTGGCAAAGGTTGATGGAGTGACTAGTCTTGGTGGAGTCACCGAGGTTGGAGAGGCTGAAGGCCTCATTTGAACAACACCGCCGGAAGGACGAACTATAAAGGTTGATGACCTCGGGGAAGCTTAAGGCTCCTGAATGACGATCCAAGAGGATCTGGTCCTTGGTCAATTTGGGGTTATGGATCCCAAATCCATTTCGTAACTGTCGCTACTCATGGCTTGAGGTGACCTTTGATTTGAAGAGAAAGCAGGTTGTTTGTCTCTTCCACGACCTCCGTTGGGTCTAGACATTTCTTCTTTCTTTTCTTTCTCAAGCTCTTCTCTAAAGATCTTGGCCAGGCTTGACCATTTTTTCATCTATTTGGATTTTGGTTGGAGTAAGGAATTCTCTTCAGAGGTAATCTGCAAGAGGGTTCTCTACGCCTTTTATAAGCTCTACTTGGAAATCAAAACAGGATAAGATGGCTTGCCACTTGACAAAAATTTGCTTGGATACCAAATTTTCTACATCCTTATCTAATACGAATTTTGAGGCTTTTGAATCTATTTTGGTGAATCTTTTGTTGATAAGATCACCTTGAAACTTTTGGACACAATTAACTATTGCTAAAAGTTCCTTTTTAACAGTGGAATAATTGTTTTGTGTACTATTCCAGATGCCACTGTGGAAACGAACTATTTGTTCTTTTCCGTTAATTTTTTGTTTGAGTATACCTCCAAACCCTAAATCTGACGCATCAGTTTCTACTATTATTTCTGCGGCAGGGTTTAAAAGGTTTAAACAAGGTAAACTTTTGACTATTGATTTTCTTTTTTGGACTGCAACAGTATGTTCATCAGTCCAGGGCTTTGGGTTTTTCCTAAGCCTTCTAAATAAAGGTTTGCAAATGGGCCTGAGGTTTTTTATAAAATCAGACACATAATTTAAGCAACCTAAAAACCTTTGTAATTGGGTTTTATCAGTTATTTTGTCAGGGAATTTGGACGCAAATTCTATGGACCTTTAGATGGGCCTAATAATTCCTAAGTAGATTTCAAAGCCCAAAAATCTTATTTTTGTTTGAAATAGTTCGATTTTAGGTAAAGATATTACTAAACCATTTTCTTTTATTATTTTAATAAAAATTTCAAGATGTTTGAAATGTTGATTAATGCAATCAGAGAATATCAAAATATCATCGATGTATACGATTGAGAAATCTTGGTAATTTTTGAAGATGTCATTCATGATTTTTTGAAATTCGGATGGTGCATTTTTTAATCCAAAAGGCATTACATTTCACTCATATTGTCTGAATGGAACATTGAAAGCAGTTTTGTATTTATCTTTTTCAGATATTTGAGTCTGCCAGAAACCTGAGTTTAAATCGAATTTCGAAAATATTTTAGCAGTTGAAATTCGTTTTATTAAATTGGGTTTATGGGATATGAGATACCTAATCCATTGTAAAATTTTGTTTAAAGGTTTGTAGTTTATTACTAATCTTGGTACACCTCTCTCTTTTTCTGCAGTGTTGTTTACGTAGAATGCTGCACAAGACCATGGGCTTTTGGATGGTCTTATCAACTTCTTCTGGATCAATTCTTCGATCTCATTTTTGCAGTGCTGCCTAATTTCAGCATTCATTTGGATCGGCCTTGCCTTCGTAGGAATGCCTTGATCTGTAAAATCTTTTATGTATGGAAGATCAACTATATGTTGTCTCCTTTTCCAGAATGCGTTAGGTAAATCTGCCATATCTCATTTTTTATTTTTTGTAATAAGATATCAATTCTTTCTCTTATAGAAGAATGATTTAGATTTTCTTCGATTCTTTTGTAATCAATTTCTTCTTTAAAAAACTGTAATTGTTTTTTCTTTTTGTCGAATGAATTTATTAAAAGTAACTCTTGAGATTTTATTGGTTTAATAAATTCGAATAATATCTTTGTTCCTTCAATATTACAAGTTACTCCTTTTATAGAGACTTGTAAAGGATACAGCTAGGTAAGGAATGGAGTTCCTATAATTAATTCTTGTTCTACGTCTTTTACTAGAATGAAAGAATTAAGAAAACATATTGGTCCCTTACAGATATGTACTTCGGGGAGTTTATAATTAATGTCTAAGTCTTGACCATTGGCTCTGGTTAATCCATGCATGGTTTTCTCAAAATATTTTGTTGGAACTAGGCCTTGCTATATGCAATTTTGATCTGCTCCTGAATCTATTAGGGCTCTTATTTCTAGTTTGAAATCATTTACTTTAATTAGGACTTTGGTATACCATTTTTGAGATATCACCGTGGTCACATGAGCTATTTACTCTGGTTGTGGTTCAGGGATTTCTTCATTGTTTAGGAAATAATCTTTTTCAGACTTTTCGTCTTCACTTAAGGGTTTTCTGGATTTTTTCAAACTGTTTAATTCATGTTTTATCTTTTCTATTTCAAAAGAATGAATTTGTTTCCATTTAGATAAATCCTTTTTAATGAGTTTTATTTCTTTTTGTAGGTCACTGACCGTCGCTTTTTTGGGTTTGTGAACTTGACTCAAGATTTCATTCAGATTTGGGCCTGGATAGCTTGTTCTACTTGGTTGGGCCTTTTGAGATTCTTCTTTTATGGACTGCCATAGAGCACTTGATACTATTTTCCACGACTGTTCGTCATTAATTTTTTAATAAGGCTTCTATTAGAACCTTTTGCTTGTCTGTTATGGTATTTATACAACCTAGACAGGCTTTTCGTCCTTCTTTTTCAGTAGAACTTTTAGAATACTCATTTACTTCTAAAACCTGGTTTTCTTCATTTTCACTTTGTGTGGAATCGTAATTTGAGTAATCACTTTCTGTTTGTGATTCTACTAAGTGTAGAAGATCCTCTTTTAGAGACTCTTCGATTTCTAAATTATTAATTTTTCCTTTAAGGGGGCATTTGTTTGCGTAATGTCCTCCTTTTTTGCATTTTTAACATGTAACTCTTTTCTTATCTAAATTCTTGTTCGATCGTTTGGAGGATTCACCTTGATGGTATTGCCATGGTTTTCTAGTATATTTTTGGGGTTGTCTATACGAGCTTTGATAACTTTTTCTGTATGGTCTTTGTTCATAGTTTCTATTCGAAACATATCTTTTTGTTTTATGAGGTCTTTTTCTTTGCGATGGAGACTTTATGGTTGTGCAACCATATTGTTCGCAGAATGCTTCAGATTTCATATGTGATCTTGAGAAGGCTTTTGAAGTCTCTTTTGAATCTTTGCTTCTGCGAATAATTTTAAACCACAATTTACTATTGTGCTAGTAATTATGCCATACGGTATGTCTACCCATTCGGTTTGTCCCCCATAGATTGTTCATAAACTTTTACCCTAATATAGCTAGGTAATTCATCAATGAATCTCTCTTTCCAGTGTTTCTCGCTGCAATCTGTCAAAGACATTACTTTTGTTAAGAACATGTCTTTATACCACTTGAAATCTTTCATATTTGGGCATTTCAGGGATTTAAGGATTTTTTCGTTCCTTTCTCTATAATCAGTTGGTTGTTCTACCCAAGCATAGGCTATTGATACGACAGTTTGTTAACCGCATCAGAGATTTCTTCTTCTGTGTCTATTTCTGTATCTATTTCATGGTCTTGATCTTCTATTTTGACTGTCTGTTTTATTGTCTTCTATAGTTTTGTCATTGCAGTGCTATTTAAAGTATCTTCTTTACGAGCATTTGAAAGACAGTTTTCCCACCAATTTCTTAAGTTTCCAGTAAATCCTGAAACTAGATACTGGTAGATTTCCTTTTCATTTTTTCCTCTTTGCTTATAAGCTTGGTAGGCCATGACCATTTCATTGAGCATGGTTAGAATTAGGTGTTCAGATTTTCCATCAACATTCCATTCATAAATGGATGTTCCATCATAAGAAGTTTTTGTGTATTCATTTCTTTCTTCGTATCCTACATCTGGGACCGATGGTTTATCGTAATAGTTATACTTTTTGCCCAGGAATCTCATTCTTTGTATTTTTTGCTCATTGTCAGAATTTGATTGTTCTAATTTTAGGGTCTTTCCTTTTCGAATTAATGAGTTTAATTCGTCTTCAAGAACATTAATGTTTGCTTGACTTCTACTACTTGAGGTTTGATCAGTTTTAATTTTTGGAAGCTTCTCAATTAGTTTTCTTATTGTTTTTTCTTATTTCGATTGCAAAGTGGGTATGTCAGCAATTGGTTTGATTAAAGGAATGTCTGGGCGATTTTTTCCCTTCGTAATCTTGGTTTCATTATCTTTTGAGATAATGATTTTTTTTATTAATCTTTTCTATTTTCTTTGCTATGCAGGATAACATTTTGTTTGAAAAGTTATTTTGTAGCTGTATGCTTTTCATTTATTTGTTTGTTGGCAGTTTAGTCTCATCCCTCTCATTTATCTGCTGGAAGGGTTTGGCGGTAACCTTATCGCCATAGTAATTTTCAACCTCAATTTCCTCTAGAGGAGGATGAGAAGATTGAACTATACCTCTCTCTCTGGTTTTCTTGATAGGAATTTCTTCTAACATCTGGACCTTTTCAAAGTTTTTAAACCAAAGAAGAAAGTGATTTCCTTTTTTATTTCTCTATGGTGAGCTAAAAAAAACTTTCTAATTTGATCATTTTTCTTCTATACAACACGAGACTAACAGACTAATTACGAGGTTCTAATTGTGGATATTCCCAACTTTCATATGCTTTATTTGATGTTTAAGTCTCTAAACCTTCCATAAAAAACAATTTTAGTCTTTCGAGTTAATTTTTCTATCAATTGTTTAAGTACAAGAATCTAGATCTCTATTTGAAAATCTATTACAATTTATATGAATTAATTTTTCTATCAATTGTTTCAGTACAAGAATCTAAATCTCTATTTGAAAATCTATTACAATTTATATGGATTTAAACATTTGTTAGCGTTGACATCACTATTGATTGAGTTAAATGAACCGAAGATGTTTTGATGTCAGATTATGTAAAAATATTGTTTATTAAAAGATTAATAATAATACTTAAAATGAATATTTTTTCTTTTTTTATAAAGCTCATGGGCTAATTATAATATTTAAAATATTTAAATCCTATTTTGGTCTCTAGTTTATTTGGATAAATGTGTCTTTCTTCAAAATCTTAATACAAATTATATAAACAACAAAAACTTTTTAATACAAAATTATGATAATATTTCAAGAAATTTATTGGATATTATATTGCATTGAACTTATGGTCCAATAAAAATAGATTGAAAACAAAATAAGGGGACAAAAACAATCACTTCAAAAATAATAATAAAGAACAAAATAAATGTTTTATAAGTGCAATAACTAAAATAAATAAAAATTAAAGATACAAAGATTAAAATAAAAAATTTGAAAGTATAGAGAGTAATATCAACAACGAAAATCACATCGAGAACAATAGAATTTAAATCTATTAAAAAACTTAGATACCAAAATAAGATATAAACTTCAAATTTCACGACCCAAGTAACTTCTTATTTTCAAAGTACTTCTCGTAAGGATTTATTGTGCATAGGCAAAAGAAATCAACCTTTTGAAAAACCATTTTCAATAAAATATTTATTCCAAAAAACATAAAGTTGTTGTTTTCCCATGCATGCTTTGACTTGGCGGTGTTAGCTCTATAAACGTGCTGGTCTTTTCTTGATGCTGTAAATGGCAGAAATAATCATCAAAAGGGAAGGTCATTGGTCAGTAGTATTTCAAATTTAGAAAATAAACTTTTAAAGTTGAAATTCTTCATAAAATCAACCAAAACTTCTTCATAAAATCAACCAAAACTAAGAGTGGGGGAGGGGATAACTAAATTTAGAAACCAATAATAAGTTTCCTATAACACTGTTTTCAAAACAGGGTTTTTTCTTTTTTGTTTCCAAAATTATTTTTTATTTTTTCAAAATTATGTTTGGAGAGTTGTGATAATAACATTATACGTTATTTTGTAGTTTAAAATATTTATTATTCACAAATCTATAACTTAGTAAAAAAAAAAACGAGCATATCTCAACTAGTTAAATGAATATTTTTCTGACCAAGAAGTAATAGGTTCGAATCCCCCTACCCCACATGTTGTTGAACTAAAAAAAAAAAGGCATCATCCATAAGGTGATGGAACCAGAAATTTTTTAAAAGGATGCCAAATTTAATGTTCCAATTTTAAAAGTTATTGGGGTAATTAGAGAAAAGAAATTCTAAATTATATATATATATTCAAAAGTGTAAAATATCTTTTTGTCCTTCAATTTTGAGCTCAGTTTTCACTTGGTCCCTAAGTTTCAAAATGTAGCATTTTTATCTTTGAGTTTTGAATTTAGTTTCCACTTGGTTCCTAGATTTCAAATGTTACATTTTTAGCCCTAAGTTTTGGGTTAGTTTCCATTCTTCCAAGTTTCAAAATGTTATACACTTTTATCCCTTAATTTTCACTAATTCTTACTTTTAGTTCTTGAGAAAATAAATGATAGTAACATTTACAGAATGTTGATAGATTCATTTAATATTAATTTATATTATTTATATGCTTATGTAGTAAAAATATTATTTTTATAATATTTCAATTAGTGATGTGGCAAAAACAATAATAATGCACAAACTTGTTACTAATAGTACTTCTATTATGTTAGGAACTAAAAGTGAACAATAATGAAAACTCGATGGTAAAAGTATAATATTTTAAAAACCTATGAACCAAATGAAAATTAAATTTAAAATTAAGCATTTAAAGTGTGACCATTGGAAAACTTAAGGACCAAATAGAAACTAAATTCAAATTGAGGTGTAAAAATAATGTAACATTTTGAATTTAGAAACCAAATGAAAACCAAACTCAAACCTTAAGAACCAAAAAGTATTTTTTCCAATTCAAAAATATGAGCATGTCCCATTAGTATAAATTTGTACACATTAAGCATAAGCCCTCATGCTTTTGCTTTTAGTTTCATCCCAAAAAGTCTCATATTAATACAGTTATCCTTACTTATATACGATGCATCCCTCACTTTCTTATTCAATGTGAGACAATGTTTTCACTCCCTAATAGTTCTATTTTAAGACAATTAAAAACAAAATTTATTGTACCTTTGAACTCGGAAGAGTACAAGGCTTCATTCCTCTCCAGCTCCAGTTTCATCCTCTTGTCAGCCATAGGATACAAAGTTTGAGGTTTATCTTCATTTCTTCTCTTGTTCCCCAATATTTGGACAGACCCATCATCCAATTCAAATTCTTCAGGCATATGAAACCTTCTTTCCCCATCAAACATTTTTTTCTTACCAAACTCTCCAGAAGCTATTGGATAGTCAATCTCTGAAGCATTTTTAACAAATGTAATAACATGGAAGCAACAGTTGCCTTCATATCTGAATATTAAGAAGTCCCAAATTCAATGGAGTAAAAATCTACAAATTCTTGCCACACATTTTTGAACCAAAAATTTTCATCAGTTTTTGTCAATCCCACTCTCCACTCTGCCCCACTCGCCACCTTAAGGCATACCTCCTTTAGCTTGCAAACCTTCACCATGTTTTCTAACAAAATTCTTTGGAACATCCTACAAGGAAAGATGCGAGAAAAAGACAAATAAGTTATCAAAATTTTGAGACCCATTTGATAATATATAAGATTTTTGCGTTAGAAAAAAGAGGGGAAAAAAAAATCTAAATCTCATTTATTAACATGTACCAAACATAGGAAAAAACAATGTTGTTCTAGATCATATGTTGAAGGGCAATAGTTTTCGTTCTTTTTTTCTTTTTTCTTCTTTCATATTTTTTTTGTTATAGAAGAAATATCTATCTTTTCAACCAAGGATTTCAATACAATTTATAATTTCAACACACTATTCATATTAATATGATGAATAGTGTTCAAAATAATCTCTTGTTCTAACACTATTTTTAAAAACTACCATACTTTTCAAAATATTTGACATGCAAACAATAAGTTGGCACATTAGTGAGAACAAAAAACGAAATGGATACCAAAATCAAAATGCAGAACATCTTCATATGTTGGTCACTGTATATGTTTACTTACAAGCTTCCCTTCATTGAGAGTCTGAGGAAGAATGACCTTAAAGAAATGGGGCGTGCTCGACCTGAAGCGGGGGAGGTAGGAAGAGGAAGCCATGGCTGAATACTCTCGTCTGTCTGTTTTTCCATAAATATAGTGATTTGTGATTGAGATTGTGAAAATGAGGGAAGAAAGAAAGTGAATGGGCAGTGGAGGGGTAATTGGGTTTTGTATTGATTACAAGCAAATCTTCTGGACTAAGATTTTCTCCATTGAACTCACTTTTCAAAACGCTGCTATGATGGAAATCAGAGGTTTAATTGCAGTCGACGGAGGAATCTTCTTGTTTCATAAATATGTTAAAACGTACGGCCGCTTAGTTGTTGAAATGAAGAAGATGGTAAACCAAGAGCAAGTCGACAGTCGGCTTACTGTTATTGGTTCTTCACTTAAAATAATTTTTACTCGGAAAAAAATAAATTTTGACTGTTTTTTAATTTTGATCATAAATCTTTAATTTCATCAAATTGAATCTCAAACTTAAATAAATGTTGCATCTTAACTTTAAATTTGAAAAGCCAAATAAGCATAGTGGTTAAAGACATATCTCCTCACTAGGTGGTCGTAAGTTTGAATTCCCTACACACATATTGTTGAACAAAAAAAAATCTTTAAATTTGAAAATGTGGTGTAATTTTTACCCCACTAATAAGTTTCTTTCGTTTTTTTTCTTAAAAATTTAATAAAAGATCATTTTAATTTTTAAAAGGTAAATTTAAATTTTTGAACCATGTTTATTTATTCTTTTTATATTCAATTGAAGAATTTTTCAATTTTTGCTAATCTTTATTTAACAAATGCATGCAAAGAGTGAAGACTGTCCCCACAGACAGACACAAGTCCTTCCCGCATACTTTATATTCACTCACATTCTTGCTATGTAAATTTCCGAAGAGGTCACCCAACACAAGATTATTCCAAGCCAGACACATTTAACTTTTAAGTTCTTATGATTGAGCCACTGAAAAAGAAGGTGCACCTTATTAGTATAGTAATCACTATCAATTCTTTTAAGTCTTTCTTAACCATGCTTGCATTAGTTTTAGGATCCCTCTCATTCAGATATAGTGTAAGTTCATTCATGTACCCCTCCTCCACTGGGGCGTTACATGCCCATCGGCTTCTACTTGTGTAACAACTCGACTTAAAAAAAATAACCTTAAGACCATTACTACACGCATGCTTTTAAACTTAAACGTTCTCATAGTACAAAACTTAAATTTAAATAGTTCAAGAGCAATTTAAAAGCTCAAATCTTGAATTGGGATCCCAAGAAAAATCAGAAGTAGCTAGCAAATAAACTCTTAATTTGAATTTCAAATACATGAACCCTAGACCAAATGTATAAATAAAAGAACTCTTGACCATGACACATATGAACCCTTCCTTATCATCCACCACGACCGTTATTACCGTTATCGAAAAAAAAAGGTTTAAAATAAAAGGTTGAGTATTTTTAACAAATACCCAGTAAGTGACCCAACTTACGTGGTCAGACCTACAAACACACACATTCATGGAACTCATTGTATAGACTTTTAGGACCTATTATTTATCGATCGATAATATACTATTCTTCTCATGTAGAATGAACAACAACCTTTTATCCCCCCATGGTGTTATCTCGCTTTGGGTATAAGTGTAGGCCCTCAGAATAATTGGGGGCATCCAACTGCAACTGATGCTAGATGACACTCATTCCGCATAGCTGGATCCTACCCAACACCAACCCTTTAGGTGTGTGAGGCAGTTGTCATTCTCTTATAAATCATGGTTCTATATGGTTCACGCAAGATCCTGCATGCATACGACATGAAACTTAACATTTACATCATGCATGTCGTACTAAATTAAGCATCCTCATATCATAATTCAACAAACACAATTCCTAAGCATGCCAACACATGTGTACAATACATAATCATCATGCCAACATACCATAGACATAACATAGCTATTTGTACACACATAGGCATTTTACACTAAACTTTTTGAAAATAACATTCAATTAACCTTTCTCATGCAAACACAATTCAACCTAAGCTCTTAACAAATTCGTAAGTGAAGTCACTTACTTCAAGCGAATCCTACACACTTTCGCTAACAAATCGGTCAAAATAAGATTGGTCAACCTAAAGTCAAAGATGAAATATATTTTAGAAAATCATCTTAAAACAAATTTTCACTAGTACAAATTTAGCTTTTAATGTCGGGCATTGCTCGACATTACAGACTTTTCATGTCGGACAAGCGTTCGACATGAATACAAGTGTCATTGTAAGTTACAATGTCGGACACTTTTAATGTCGGGCATTGCCCGACATGAAAAGTGAGTTACAATGACG
>JAOANK020360152.1:0-14183 GCA_026257165.2 Telfairia occidentalis | reverse complement strand
ACTGCAGTATACATTTTGAACAACGTTCTCTCAAAAAGTGTTTCAGAAACACCGTATGAGTTATGAAGAGGATGTAAAGGTAGTTTATGTCACTTCAGGATCTAGGGATGCCCAGCGCACGTGTTGGTGCAAAACCTGAAAAAATTAGAACACAGTTCAAAATTATGCATATTTGCAGGCTATCCCAAGGAAACGAATGGTGGTTTGTTTTATGATTCTCAAGATAATAAAGAATTTATATCGACAAATGCTACGTTCTTGGAGGAAGACCACATGAGAGATCATAAACCTCGCAACAAACTAGTATTGAATAAGATTTCTGAAGAAACTATAGAAACATCAACAAAAGTTGTTGATAAAGCTGCTCCGTCAACAAAAGTTGTTGATAGAACTAATTAGTTTGATCCCTCTCAAGAGTTGAGAGAGCCTCGATGTAGTGAGAGAGTTATTCATCAGGCAATGAATGATGTAGACAGGGATCAGTGGATTAAAGCCATGGACCTCGAAATGAAGTCTATGTACTTCCATTCAGTTTGGGAACTCGTAGATCAACCAAGTGAGGTAAGACCTATTGGTTGTAAGTGCATTTACAAGAGGAAACGAGATCATGTCGGTAAGGTACACACCTTTAAGGCTCGACTTGTGGCAAAGGGTTATACCCAGGTTGAGGGAGCAGACTATGAAGAAACCTTCTCCCTTATTGCCATGATAAAGTCGATTAGAATATTCTTATCCATAGCCACATATTATGACTATGAAATATAGCAAATGGACGTCAAGATTGCTTTTCTAAATGGTTATCTTGAAGAGAGTATCTATATGACTCAACTAGAGGGATTTATTGAATAGGGTCAAGAGTAAAAGGTTTGCAAACTCAAAATGTCCATCTACGGACTAAAAGAAGCATCTCGATCCTGGAATATGAGATTTGATGCTGCGATCAAATGTTATGGCATTGAACAGAATGTTGATGAATCTTGTGTCTATAAGAGGATCATTAACTCTGCTGTAGCTTTCTTAGTGTTGTATATAGATGATATCCTTCTCATTGGGAATGAAGTAGGATTTCAAACTGACATAATACAATGACTATCGACCCAATTCCAAATGAAAGATTTGGGAGAGGCTCAGTTTGTTCTTGGAATCCAAATAGTTTGGATTCGTAAGAACAAAACTTTGGCCATGTCTCAAGCATCATATATTGATAAGATGTTGTCTAGATATAAGATGCAGAATTCCAAACGGGGGTTATTACCCTTCAGGAATGGGATTCACTTGTCTAAGGAACAGTGTCCTAAGACACCTCAAGAAGTTGAGGATATGAGACGTGTTCCCTATGCATCAACAGTTGGTAGTTTAATGTATGCAATGCTGTGTACACGACCAGACATATGCTAAGCAGTAGAAATTGTCAGTAGATACCAGTCCAACCCTGGATATGATCATTGGACTGTCGTTAAGAATATCGTCAAGTATCTTAGGAGAACAAGGACTGTGCGCTTGTGTATGGAAGTAAGGATTTGATTCTTATGGGATACACTGACTCGAATATTCAGATCGATATAGATTCTAGAAAATCTACTTCAGGATCCGTGTTCACCTAAATGGGGGAGCCATAGTTTGGAGGAGTATTAAGCAAAGTTATATTGCTTACTCCACCATGGAAGTCGAGTATGTTGCTGCTTGTGATGAAGCAAATGAAGCAGTATGGCTTAGAAAATTCTTCACTAATTTGGAAGTGGTTCCAAATATGCATCTGCTGGTCACTCTATTTTGCAATAACAGTGGTGCAGTTGCAAATTCTAAAGAACATAAAAGCCATAAACGTGGGAAGCATATGAAACGAAAATACTATCTCATCCAGGAGATTGAACAACGAGGTGACCTTATTGTCAGACAGATAGCGTCAAAGGATAACATTGTTGACCCGTTTACGAAGGCCCTCTCTGCTAAAGTGTTTGAGGGTCACCTTCAAAGTCTGGGACTCCGAGTTTTATTATCGAGGGCAAGTGAGAGAAAATCTTGGGTATGAGATGCCCTAGTTTATTGTATTTATTGTTTTCTCTCTCTTAACTCAACAACATTGTACACCATTGGAGTTTCAGTCCAAGTGGGAGTTTGTTGGGTTTTTATGTCCTAAAACTCATGGCATGTAATCGTTGTAAACATATTTTATTATCAATAAGGTGGTTATTGAAGTTATTAAGTAAAGTGGTTATTGAATAATGAAAATAGTTAAGTATAACTCTATAAATCCAATAAACTAAGAACCTATGGCTATACTATGAATACTTAAACTTTATGTAGAGACATAAAAGTGGATCAAGTTCGAGTAAATAGTCAAAATGGTCTATAGGATAAGGATTAGGCTGGGTACCTCATCTTGGGGACACTATTGGACATGGTCTACTTTGTATATGATACAAACGATGTGATCCTAAATACTTCATGTGAAGACATGCGAGTGGGGGCGTTCTATGCAATGAGTTTGCATAAGATCGGACTGCGAAATAGTCATTGTTTCTCCGTTTACTGAAAACACTAACTAGTTTCAAAATTGATGACCTAGGTAACTCAATCTTAATACTGAGCTAACTATGAACTCCTGTTTATTCGAAATTATACTTAGATCTACATGGGTGAGAGAGGCTCAATAGCGCCTGCTCAATATGCCTCCCATTTTAGGGGTAAGACCGGGTAGATAGCTAGGGACATAGTTCTGCAAGATGAAATTTACTCCTACCCAACTTCAGGGATAGTAGAAAGATTGTTTCCTTAAGTGTTGATTCTAGGTCTTGAACAAGGGGCCCTACCCTCTCATTGCCCCGAGAGGGAATTGGTTTGGTGGTTGAACCAAAAATCAAGTGTTCATTAGAGGGTCAGTGGTCATTAAGAAACAAGAGGTGATCTAGAGTTAAAATGGTGATTTGCCCAGCTGAGATTACGAACAACTTGTGAAGGGTCGACTTACTAATCATGGTTATATCAAATGGACATAAATAAATCTATAGTGAGGAGAGTACAACTATGGGCTTTAGTGGAGTGACCTGTTAGTTAACGAATGTTGGTTAGCAAGGTTAAAGAGTTTAACCAGCTAATGTTGGATCGTTGGAGCTCATGATCAATAGGTCCATTAGGTCCCTCGGCTAGCTCATATCAGATAAAACGTTAGGACAATGTGGTGAATGCGTTTGAAGTGTTCAAATTCGATTTAGGGAATGAACGTTAAATATATATGATATATTTAACCTCTCGACGTTTGATTACAAATTAAACGATCAATGAGAGTTGTAAATAACATTTAAATGAGATTTAAATGTTATATATATGAACAGGGATTCATATTTGAAAAAATAATTTTTTTCGAAAAATTGGGATTTGTGGTAAAATAATTTAATTAAAATTAAAATTGTTTTAATTTAAATTTATGATTTTTGGGTTTTAATTTATGAAATTAAAATAAAACAAAAATCAAATGAAAAAAAAGAAATAAAAGAAAAGAAATAAAAAAGAGAAGAAAATTGAAATACATGATTTCCCATTTTTGTTCTCCTTTTCCCTCACCTTTTGCCACCTCCCCTTTGAATGACACCTCACCAAATATCACGTCAAGTTGTGGTGAAGTTGTTGTGCATGAAAACCTCTTTAAATAGATGACAATTTTGTGCAAATAAAGATTGACGAATAACATCAATTTTGCTCCCAAACTTTTGTGTTCAAAGGTTGAACCATGACAAACCTCTTCCATTTCCTCCTAAATTCACCACAATATAGAATCCCACAATCCGTTCTAAGGCCGGAGAATAGCTGAGAAGACACTCGTGGTGGTCCGCGAGGTGTTCGTGACCAAATGCACTGAAGAACAAGAGACAATTTAATCAACAAAGGTAAGTTCCCTTGCTCCCTATTTTTCTAAGTTTATAAGCATGATTTTATACATTCAATTGATCTAATTAGAGTGCAATTCAATCAATTTCACTGCGCATGCATGACTATCTGTCCATCAGATAAGAGAGTACAACCCCAATTTTTAATGATTTCAATCATGTGCTTGTAACAATGTTGAACTGTGCTCCAAGATTTGAACTCAAGCTAGTCATGTTCCAGATGCTACGACGAATGGTTAGTTTGGGGGAACTAAGTTGGATAACCCGCACTCGCATCTACAATCCTTTCTTGCTTTATGTAATTCGTTTAGAAAACTAGGAATTATTGAAGAAATGCTAAGGTTTACGTTGTTTCCCTACTCTTTAAGGGACAATGCTAAAGTATGGTTGAACTCATTGCCCCGAGGATCGATAACTTCTTGGACTGATCTCACTGAAAATTTTTGCTCCCACTAAGAACACAGTATTGCTCAAGGACAGTGACGTTCCATCAACAAGAGAATGAGTCAGTTGATGAAGCTTGTAAACACTACAAAACTTTGTTAAAAAATTGTCCCCACCACAATTTGCCAAGTTGTGTGCAGATTGAGCATTTTTATCATGGACTGACTCCAAACTTTTGTTTAGCCCTTGACGCATTAGCCAATAGAGCTCTATACATACAATGAAGCATTCAATATGGCATAAGAAATTTCTAGTAATAATTTCCAGTGGACGAAAGAGAGGGAGAACATACAGCGCAAAGGTGCAGGAGGGAAAATATAGATAGATGCTATCATAGCCTTGAGTGCATAAGTGGCGTCTATGGCCAATATGTTGAACACTATGAACACTAATGCTGCACAACCGACCAAGGCAGTTCAAGAATATACAGATGTAAGTTGTGTTTTATGTGGAGAAGCACACCTGTTTTAGAGCTGCTCATCAAATCCAGCGTTAGTATATTATATTGGACAAGGTAATCAAGGCCAAAACAAGCCATACTTAAATACTTATAATTCAGGCGTGAGACAACACCCAAACTTTTCTTGGTGTTGATAACAACAGGCGAGTAGCCGTAATGCTACCACAATGTCTGCTCGTGTTCATCAATCTAACAACACAACAGAATTTGATAGGAAACAAAGTTCATCCCATGTAGTAAAATCAGCAACCGAGTAATCTAGAGAATTTGATGAAGGAATATATCATGAGGAATGATTTGATAAGATAGAGTAAAACAGCAACGCCTAAGAACTTAGAAGTGCAGATTGGATAGTTGGTAACTGAAACACGAAGCAGACTAGCTGGAACATTGCCAAGCACTACAGAAGTTTCAAAAAACATAGGAAGAGAGCACTGCAAAGCAATTACTTAGAAGTAGAAAGGCACTTGGACATGAAGATGAAAAGTTGGAACGTGAACTGAAGAAACTTGATGATGATCATGAAGTAAAGGAAAGAGAGAAAAGGAAGTTTGTGGTTGAGAACGAAGAGGAAAAGAATGAGAAAAGCAATAGCACTACTGCAGGAAAAGAAAAAGCAGAAGCTAAGGAGGTACCAAGAGTCCTCCCACTACCACCCTTTCCACCACGATTGAGGAATAAAACCGATGAAGTGCAATTCAAAAATTTTTGGGATGTCTTAAAGCAATTGCACATTAATATCTCGTTGGTTGAAGCTTTTGAGCAAATGTCTAGTTATGTTAAATTCTTGAAGGATATTCTTACAAACACGAGAAGATTAGGGGAGTTCGAAATAGTGGTGTTCACCGACGAGTGTAGTGTTATTTTGTCAAGAAAAATACTAAAGAAAATGAAGGATCCACGAAGCTTCACAATTCTCTACTCGATTGGAGATCAATATAGGTAAAGCATTGTATGACTTGGGCATGAGTATCAATTTAATGCCCTTGTTCGTTTTTAAACAACTTGGAATTGGAGAAGCAAGACCTACTACTGTCACACTTCAACTTGCAGACCGCTCCATGAAGCATCTGAAAAGGAAAAATTGATGATGTGCTCGTGAAAATAGACAACTTCATATTTCCTGTTAATTTCATAATCCTTGACTACGAAGAGATAGAGATGTTCTCATTATTTTGGGAAGATAATTTCTAGCGACTGGCCAAACACTGATTGATGTGCAGAAAGTCATACTAACGATAAGGGTCAATGACCAGAAAGTCATGCTTAATGCCTTTAATGCCTTAAAGTACCAAGACGATATTGAAGAGTGTTTAGCTGTGTAAGATAAGGAAGACCTCTCTACAATGGGCTTGATCCAGAAATGAGATGATAATAAGGAAGATAATGGAGTCGAAGATAGAATGCAAGAAAGAACAGAACAAGTATGTGGTATTTACGCTACAACACTAGCCAGAGAACGAGGGACGAAAGCTCTTGACCTATAAAAAATGAAGTGCCATCCAATGAAATCTTCTTTTGAAGAATGACCAATATTCGAGAAGAAACATCTACCTTCTAATCTTAAATATGCTTAGTTAGATGAGGATAATAAGCTTCTAGTCATTATCTCGCCTGCAACGCATACTGATTATGAATTATCTTTGTTGTAGGTACTCCTAAAACATCAAAGAGTCAATGGATGGACACTAACTAATATTTCTGGCATTAGTTTTATAGTGTGTATGCACAAGATACGATTAAAAGATGATGTGAAAAAATATGTGGATGCATAGTGCCTCCTCAACCCAATTATGAAAGAAGTTGTTAAGAAGGCAATTATCCAGTGGGTAGATGTAGGAATGATCTACCGGATCACTGATAGCATTTGGGTTAGCCTTGTGCAATATGTAGAAGTTTTCATTGATGACTTCTCAGTTTTTTCTAAGTCCTTTGACAAATGCTTAACAAATATGAAGAGAGTGTTTTTAAGATACAAATAGATCAACCTAATCCTTAACTGGGAAAAGTGTCATTTCATGGTGTAAGAGGGTATTGTTTAAGGATTTATGTTCTCAAGGGCAGGGATAGAGGTAGACCGAGACAAAGTAGATATAATAGATAAATTCACTGCCCTTTCTACAGTTAAGCATGTTCATAGGTTTCTGGGACATGTAGGATTCTATAGGAGACTATCAAGGATTTCTCGAAGATCTCCAAACCGTTGTGTATGTTGCTGGAGTAAAACAGAGACTTTGAGTTCACTGTCGATTGTGAAAAAGCATTCACAATGCTGAAGCATACGTTAGTTAGAGTGCCAATCATCGTTAGTCTGTATTGGACAAATCCATTTGAGTTGATGTGTGATGCCAGTCATTAGGCCATTGGGGTGGTGTTAGGAGAAAAACACGAGAATATGATCCACTCAATTTATTATGCTAACAAAACATTGACTGAGGCGCAATGTAATTATACAACGACACAGAAGGAGATGCTTGCGGTAGTATTTTCCTTACGACAAGTTCAAGTTATACCTAATAGGGACCAAAGTCTCGTGCATACAAACCATGCAGCTATCAGACACTTAACGGTGAAAAAAGACACCAAACCAAGAGTGATTAAATGGATATTACTCCTCCAGGAATTTGATTTGGAAGTGATAGATAGAAAAGGTGTTGAATATCAAGTAGTAGACCACTTATCTCGATTGAATGAGAATGGGAAAAAAGAGAAATTCAGCCAAATCAAAGAACCATTTTTTATGAGAATAAATACAATAATAGAAGGTCAGTTGCCATGGTATGTAGACATGGTACATTACCTCGTCAGTAAGGTAATTCTAGAAGATCTCCATGAACTTGGGATGAAGAGATTTATTGTGCAAACTAAGAAGTATTTTTGGGATGAACCTTTATCGTACCATTTGAGGTTTGACACAATATTGCGAAGATGTGTTAATTTAGAAGTGACGAAGGATATTTTGTGGTACTATCATGCGTCACCTAACAATGGGTTAATTTAGATGTGTTAATTTAGAAGAGAAAAACTTGTTGTCTTCGTATAAATGCTATAAAGATGTTCCAACCATGAAGAATAATATAAAAATGAAGACAAAGAATGCTTAAGTATAAGCAATCGTGCAAGTAGTACTAGAGTATTCCATGATATCATTCATCAAGGATTTTTTTAACAACGACTCTCACATACCCAACATTAACAGTTAATACACTAGCATGAATTGCGTACTGATGCAAGAAAAAGAGGGATGAGGCAAATATTTCAAATGAGCTTTAGTGCAGGATAATAAACACTTAAACTTTAAGCTCAAGAGTAGCAAACAATTAATAAAAAGGGGTAGTTGATGATGTTCCATTGGGTTAAGCGACACACTGCTGTAGCCTTTTCTAGGAATGAAACAACTCACTCTGTAAATAGGCTTTGTCCGTATACCCACCTTGTCGAGCGTAGTATATGAAATTATGAATCCTTTTTATGTCTAACTTTAGATTCAAGTTTAATAATGCACAACCCTCTTGTTTTACAGCTTCTTCACTATGTCTAATGAGTCCACGAGGCAAGGTTTTCTCACATCTGTTGTATTTGTTCATCCGAATTCAACTACTGCCTTGCTTGTCAGCACAAACACTAGCTAGGTAGAACTACCGGCGGCCAACTGAGAAATTCACGTCTACAATGGTTCAAGATGACAAGAATAAGAGTAAAGCATTTCTCATTCTTCAGATTTAGCTACAAAAAAGATTAAGCTAAACATAGCCATCATCAACTACCCACAAGGTGGCTAGCTATAACTCATACTAATAAAAACAAAATAAACTGGTACCAGTAATGCAAAAACAGTAAGGGGAGTAAATATAGTCATAACGAATCACAAATACATTTAAATTGAAATAGGAGAACTACAGAGAACTAAATGCAAATACAAACTATGCTGAGGCGCAGAAGACACCAAGGTTCTTCAGTTGGAATCGGTTCCTTCTTTCGAGAGGATCCTCTTTTCTTCCCTTCCTCTTTTGGCGCTCTCCTCTATTTTTATGCCTTTTTGCCCTAAAATAGAATTATCCAGAATTTTCCATCCTGACCTCCTGGGTTTCCACGTGCAGGAATAACACAATTCACGCCTTTTTAGGACGTCACATGTGTCCCATCAAAAAGGTGTTCGTACACTACTGAAATCTGAAGAATATTCAATCTACCGATATGTTGCAGCATTTTGTATGACAAATGCTGCCAGGTTGAGCCGCATTTCTCACTTTTGCCCAAACTTCTTAGCTTATCATTCCTAATTCAGTTATGTGTAAATACACCACTTAAATCAATATGACACACTATAGAATGCATGCAAGCATGCTAATCTTCCGTGCACCAACATGTTATTCTCATTTAATAATATCATAACAACAGCCAAATATTCTATATTAGGAGCATAATAACTCTCTCTTAGAGAGGTTACACACCCTTGACCTCAAGCAAAATAAATAACAACTACTCAAAAGATCCCAACTATGCATCCTCATTTGGATATTCAACACCTAGGAAGCGGGGATAAAACAAAATGAAGGTGACAAATTACCCTTGACTTATTTAGTCTTCTTAGGCTCGTCTTTAGACCTAAACAACCTCGAATTCATATTTTTCTCAAAATATGCTCGGTACCTACAAATTAACAAATAAACTCCTGAAAGTTATGAAATTACATCACAAAACTAGCTAAAACTAAGTCTAAGGATAGTACATTTTGTGTGCTATCATTGTCTGGTTCGTCCATTGAGCACTATGTGAGGTTCCAAGAAGAACAAGAAGATTGGCGATCAAAAGGAAAAACAATGGATTTAATGGTAAAAGAGAGAAAGAAGAAGAAGAACTAGTGAAAGAAAAACAAAGGAGTATATTGAAAAAAGTAAGTAGTTTGAAAAGTAAAAGAGCGTGTTAAGGGGTTTGAAAAACTGAAAACGAGGGTTGCAAAAACTTAAAATTGAAGAGGGAGTCAATTTTGAAAGAAAAAACTGAGAAGAAGACAAGAATGACAATTTCCTCAATCTCAACCACTCAACTTAAAAGAGATTAAATATGAACTGTTGAAACTATAAGCTCATGAAAATTCAAATTAGAAACATCACATGCAATTCACAATAAAATGTAATTTAATTTTTCTCATAACCTTTTTATTTTAACTCCGATTTAGGCAATTGAAAAATCACTATGCTCTAAATTAATAATAATAACACACCAAAAATAATCAATACTTAGTGGGTTTGTCATCATCAAAAAATTAATTAATTAAATTAATTAACCTAGATTAAGGTCCAAAAATTCAACACTAATTCAATAAAGGGATGAACCATCCTAATTTTAAGAGATAATAAATTTAGAGTCGATATTTAAGTTTGATAGGTTAAAAAAAATAATAAGTACATTGCTCAAATATACAATTCTAACGAAAGCCATGTTCGTTACCCAATAATAAAATTGTTCATAATATTACACATGACATTAAAAAATATTAAACTTAAAACTTTATTGAAATAACATTAAACAATAATGTTAAATTTAAGAATAGATGTTAGAACCTAATCAAGTAATGAAGAAAAAGATAAAAAAAAAATTAACAGTAATGAAATATCTAAGAGAAAGAACATCACTTCATTAATTCGCATGTTCTTTGATTACGTCCTAGTTGTCCACAATGACCACATTTGAGAATTACATTCATTTCCAAACGAGACAAATGCCCCTTTTTTCCGAGGACTTCGAACAAACTCTCTTTCCAAGGTATTTGCTCAATCTTATTTATTGTGTGTATATTGCTATTGTATAGTTGCTTTAAGGTTGAAACACAATAGAATAAGTGTGCAAATAGATATAAATCCACACCCTCTACAACATAAAGCTAACCAAACATGAGTACATGGGATAATTAGGTCGAGATTTTGTTGGCAGGTACAAATTCTTGAAAGAATTTAACCTTGAAATGTTTGTGGCGGTCATAAATTTTGAATTGGTGCTGATTAATAGAGTATATCTAAGCAATAACCACAAAAATGGAAAATTAGTGCAAGATTGGAAAAATACAAAATATACTCCGAATAGAAAATTTTAGTAAGGAACGAATAATACATAAAAACAAACTTACATCTATTTTCTGGCTGTCCTTTAAGCATGAACGAAGAATATTATCATACCATAGTGTAAGATCTATTTGTTGGAAACTTGAAACATTATACTATCATAAAACCATCTTTGAATCAAATCTTTTACATACTCAAGAGGATGAATGATTGGCAACACGACTCTAGAGCATCTTTTAAAAAGAATTGATACTCTCAAAAATGTTGATAATCATCAAGACATTTTTTCCTATGAAAAAAAGCATGAAACCACTTAGAGGGACCAATTTCATCAAATTCTAATTGAATGGATGTAACAATATTTTCAAGCTAACTCATATAATATTCAAACTCAATGGACGTATAATCCTTGGCACACATAAAAAATAAAGTGTCGATGGATTTCGATTTGTGCTTTTGTTTGAGATTTTCAACAAATGGTAGATACAAATACCTTGGAAAACAAAATCATATACCCTAGCAACTTCTTTGGATATGCTATTATGTGTATAAGAAATTATAATCAGCTCATTAGGCTTACCCAAGGTAGATTTTAATTCCTGGAAAAATCACTCCTAAGAAGAGTCGTTTTCAAAATCAACTATAGAAAAAGTTGGAGGAGATATTTATGAACTAACAATGAATCTGCATGTTTGAAGTAAAGTACCATAAATTTAATTTTTAAAAAAGTTGAATCAACTGAAATAACAAGCCGATAATGTTTCCACACATTAATAAATGCAGCAAAGCACATAAAAAAATATTTGAACGTCCCAGCACAATTAGCTTTACCCGCAATTTAGGTTCCTAAAAAGGTATTGTAATTGTTAAAATTTGAATACTATTATGAAATGAGCACAAAGTAGAGCAAAACAACAAAAACAAAAGAACACTAAGAGAAAAAGATGAAGAGAAGAAAGTAGTGAGGAAGAGAGAATTCTCAATTGAGTTGTGTTTTACAAATGCCACATACAACCACTATTTATAGGATTTACAATGATATAGGTTACAAGATTTACATAATTCAAATTGTTTAATCATTATGGATATAATGGATGATAAAGGAGGAGAATGAATGTAGAATTGTGTAACTCATGGAGGTTATGAATATCTATTTAATATATTCATAATAAATATATATATATAACAAAATTTAGGATGCATGGATTCTTCAAAATTAGGCAGGCAACAAATGATGAAATAAGAGCGTGTGACTTTTCCGAGATCCCATTATAGCTTGTAGTGATTCTCTCCAAGCTTTATCATATCTAATATTAAGACCATGTTTTCTACATATGTAATCGACAATATATCTCACTATTAGTTTTCAGAATGAATTTAACACACTTGCTAACCATAAATGTTGTAACTCTCGTATGGTCATTTTGAACAACATCAACAACGCATTCATGGTAATCAAGGAACTTCCTAATAACCCATAGTTCACAGTCTCCATATCGGGACGAAGGGAGATACCATCTACATTTTTACATCTACACATCGAACAACTAATTATTTTTTATTTGATATAATGGTCTTAAATTGAAACTAGCTTTTAAGGCAAGGACCTATATAAAATTTTTCAATTTAACCTTACTTTTGAAAGACACCATATTATTCTTTTATGTAGAAATCAAATGCCAAAGAATCAAACTGAATGATATCCATAAACTTAAAACCCTTCTTTTGCAGTTGCCCACAATAGCTAAAGACTAAGATAACTTCCAACTTTATACCTTGTATTATATTACGTCCATTTCAATGTGACAACACAACAATAACTCCACATATTGCGAGAAATAACAGATAAAACCCAAAGAACATCCTTATCTTCTAATATCCTAACGATTTTTTATTTATTACAACCATAAGGTCAAATATGCTACCTTTTGCTTGGGATTAAAATTGTAACGTCCAATTTGTAGGACTTAGACTTATTTAAGATTGTTACTACATGCATGTGTAAATCAATATAAAATTTATATAAAACTTTAAGAAAGGAAATAAACTTTTATTTAAAAAATACTAACTGTAATTAATTTCAAACCCTCAAATTCTTTTATTAGGGATCCCAAGGAAAAGTATGAAAACTTATAAATAAATAACACAACCAAAGACATAAATAGAGTTCAAAAACAAATATGAGACTAATTCTAGATAGTGATGCAAAAGCTGTGCAATTTTGTAACCATGGCTCACATAGTAATCATTCCTCGTCATCTGCCTTGCATACTTCTACCATTACCAGAAAAATATTTAAAAAAAAAGGTTGAGTATTATAAAATACCTAGTAAGTGACCCAACTTACATAGTCAGACATGCATATACATACAATCATACAAAATCATGGCATTAAGCATTTTGGAGTCTGCCCTTTGACAGTCAAACATTCTTTTCATTTTCCTTACCTTTTCTAGGTGAAACAACGACCTTGATCTCATCCTTTAGCCCCTCACATTTAGGTACATGTATGGGCCCTCTAGGGGAATCCTACTACATCTGATGGTAGAAGTTACCCACTTAGTGTAGTCAGATCCTGCCCAACACTAACATCATTTGTATGGAAGATGGTTGTCACCTTTATTAAAACATGTAACATAGTAATTAATGCATAAGGTCCCACATGCATAATATTGCATACAACAACATCATAACATATCACAATAACTCATAGATCAATCAACATACAATAGAACATCAAATAATTCTAACCTAGCCCTAAGGCAAATCCATAAGCAAAGCCATTTACCTTAAACGAAATCCAATTCACGTAGTGGCCCTATCTATAGGGTTCTTAATGTAGGGATGAACAAGTCATTATGCAGCAAAAATTTGATTCTAAACAATTTAGAATCTAGAATTGACATTGAAAATAATTTAGAATTATAAAGTAAAGAGAAAAAGACCTTTGAAGAAACACTTCCATTCAGTTACTCCAAGACGTTTCCTCAGATTTTAGCAATTTTTCCTCAAGATCTTTTGGCAACTTCTCCACAAAGTCTTCCTAGCTATGACTCAAAGGATTAAGGTTGATGGGAACCTTCTTGAATGATAGATAAATTTTTTAGAGAAAAACTATTGTATTTCTCAAGGCTTCAATGATTTAGGCTTACCAAGAATCCTATTTATAGGAACTTGGATAGAATCTAAGCCTAAAAAATTTTATATTTAAATTATTTGAATCCCATACAAATATGTATTTGGCGTATTTAATAAATCAAATCTCATATTTTAATATTTTATATATTAAAATATATTTAAATTATCTGAATCTAATTTAAATAATTA
>JAOANK020359949.1:0-14185 GCA_026257165.2 Telfairia occidentalis | reverse complement strand
AATCCAAATAGATCCTATATGTATATACAAAATGCAATGCAACTTCTGAAAATCCTTGGGTGGCACACGTTGGTCAAC
The DNA here is from genome assembly GCA_026257165.2 of Telfairia occidentalis. Taxonomy (NCBI): domain Eukaryota; kingdom Viridiplantae; phylum Streptophyta; class Magnoliopsida; order Cucurbitales; family Cucurbitaceae; genus Telfairia; species Telfairia occidentalis. Next base: position 14,107 of record JAOANK020359949.1, on the reverse strand, counting down.
TATATTCCTTGGAAATTCAAGGACTACCTAATAATAAAACAAAGGATAAACATACTTCTAAACATTTCTTGATTAAAATCATTCTAAATCATACTTCTAAACATTTCATAAACTTCATACTTTTCTTAAAATGATAAAATAATTCTAAATTCTCAGCAACGATTTCTAAAATTCCTTGCAATCTCACTAAAATCATACATAACTATATATATTCTTGAAATTCTTTAATACTAATAAGTAGAAATATTTTCTAAAATAAACCACTCACAGAACTATCGAAGTGAGAAATTAGAATTATAGGCAGTCTCGATTTCAACTTGACCTGAAGTATAATCCGATAGCAATTTGATAAGTACTTAATTCCAACTACAAATGCAATACTTGAATAATGAAAATCTCATCAATTACACTCACTCTCTCTCTTCATTTAATGCTATGAACCAAAATCCCAAAATTCTCCTTTATTTTCTTTTTCCATCATAATTATCTCTCTTATTCATGGGGGACTCACAAGTCACTTATGTGTGTGTATATATATATTTTTTCTTTCTTTCTTCTCCTCCTTCTCCTTCCCTCACCTGATACTAACCATTTCCAATTTAATTTTTTTTATTTTCTTTTTCTCTCCTCACAAATGTACATCATCTTCTTATTTCAAACCCTTAATTTCTTCTATTCCACCTCTTTTTTCAATTTCCAACAGCAACACTTTTTTCCTTTTTTTTTCATCTAACAACTCGTCTCTCAATTTTATTTCTCTTTCAACCAACATCCTTTTACTATGGATGGATTTATTTTCCTTCTCTTTTCCTTTTTCTTCCTTTACATTCCTCCATAATTCAAAAACTCATTTTTTTTTCTTATGCAAAAATTCATCACTTGAGTTTTATTTCTATATAAATTGACTTTAAAACACTAAATACTTACCAAATCTCAACACTTCGATGCCCATGAATAGCTCTTAGCTCTCTTCAACAAAAGTTTCAAAAAAACAACCCTTTCCTCTATCTTCTCCCTCTCATTTTCTTCTTCTTTTTCTAAATAAAACAAAACCATTTTTATCACTTTCCTTTTTTTTCAATCAATAAATTCAATACTCACATGTGGCCAAATTATAACCTCACATGTTAAATATTTTTATTTTCTTTTTCTTTTAACTAAACTCAAAAAGACCAGAATGCCCTTACAAATATTGCCTCATTTTTTAGAATTTCGTGCTCTAAATTCAACTGCTCTAATAATGAGTATAGGTGAGGGTATTGAACACGCATTTGTTCTTCTCGTTCCCAAGTCGCCTCTTCCACTGCGTGATTTCACCATAATACTTTAACCAAAGAAATGGTTTTATTCTGCAACACTTGTTCTTTCCTGTCTAAGATTTGTGTTTGCTTCTTTTCATACGATAGGTTTTCCTTTAACTGTAAAGGTTGCGATTCAAGTATATGCAGTGGATCTGGTATATACTTACGCAACATGGAGATATGAAATACATCATGAATTCTAGAAAGCTCCACTGGCAAAGCTAAACGATAAGCTACCGGTCTAATACGCTCAAGTATCACATATGGGCCGATATATCTAGGGCTCAGTTTTCCTTTCCTACCAAATCTCAACACACCATTCTAAGGTGATAATCGAAGGATAACTTTTTCACCCACCATAAACTTCAAATCTTTTTAGCGTCTATCTACATAATTCTTTTGTCGACCTTGAGTTATCTTCAAAATTTTCTTGATTATCTTCACTTTTTTAGTAGTAATTTGAACAAGTTCAAGTCCCAATAGCTTCCTTTCTCCAACTTCATCCCAACAAACTGAAGTTCGACATTTTCGACCATATAATGCTTCAAATGGCCCCATCTCAATATTGGAATGATAACTAGTATTATAAGCAAACTCCATCAAAGATAGATGTGTATCCCAACTTCCCTTCAATTGTAATACACAACTCTGCAACATATCCTCCAAAGTTTGGATAGTATTCTCGAACTGTCCATCTATCTGTGGGTGTAAAACTGTACTAAAATGTTATTTAGTACCTGCCTTCTGGAAGCTAGACAAAAATTTAGAAGTAAATCTAGTATTTCTATATGAGACAATAGATACTGGAGCTTCATATAAGCTGACTATTTCATCCACATATAACTTAGCCAACTTATCAAGAGAAAATATGATCTTAATTGGCAAAAATCTAGCAGTCTTAGTTAACTTGTCCACAATTACCCAAATACCATCGTGGCCATTTTGGGTACGAGGAAGTCCAAACAAGAAATTCATGGTGACATGCTCCCATTTCCATTCTGGAATTGGAAGTGGAATTAGAGGTCTTGTAACTTTCTAACGTATTGGTTTCATTTGTTCACAAATTAAACACTTAGATACAAATTCTACTATTTCTAGCTTCATACGAGCCACCAATAATGCTCCTTTAATGCTCGATACATCTTTGTACTCCTCGAATGCATGGCATAAATTGAACCATGAGCTTCTTCTAATATTTTGCTTTTCAAATCCATATTATTTGGTACACATAGGCGATTATCCAAAGCAACATGTTGTCACTTCTAAATGTATAATTGGTTCGTTGACTACTCTTTACTTCCTCTTTTATCTTCTTGAAAATTGGATCATCAAGTTGAGATTCCATGATTTTATCAATTAAAGCAGGCCTAACCTTAAAGTAAGCAAATAAAGCTCTCTGATCATCTACTGCTACTTTAGCATTCAGACTTTTTAACTCACCTAATAAAGAGAAATTGAGTGCTTTAGGTGGAGCTCTTGGACAATCAGGCTTCCTATTTAAGGCACCAGCTACAACGTTAGCTTTTCCTGGGTGATACTCAATGGTGCAATCATAATCTTTTAACAATTCTGGCCACCTTCTCTATCGCAAATTTAATTTTTATTTATCAAATATATACTTGAGACTCTTGTTCTTAGTATATATATGACACTTCTCGCCATACAAATAATGTCGCCAAACTTTTCAATGTTAAAACTACTGCAGCTAACTCCAAATCATGAGCTGGATAATTGCACTGATGTTTCCTTAACTGTCTAGATGCATAAGCTATCACATTTCCTTTCTGCATCAACACACCTTTGTGAGAGGCGTCACTATAGATATTGAACTCTACACCAAGTGTAGGAAGTGTTAATATTGGGGCAGTAACTAGTCTCTTCTTTAATTCTTGAAAACTTCGCTCACACTCTTCTTTCCATATGAATTTTGCATTCTTCTTGGTCAAATTAGTCATTAGGAATGCTATCTTAGAGAATCCTTCCACAAATCGACGATAATAACCTGCTAACCCGAGAAAACTATGAACTTCTATAACTATAGTAGGTTGTTCCCATTGAATCACTGCCTCAATTTTCTTTGGGTAATCGTAAATGCCTTCTGCAGAAACCACATGACCCAAAAATACAACATGATCAAGCCAAAACTCACACTTGCTAAACTTATCATATAACTTCTTCTCATGTAGTGTCTACAACACGATTCTAAGATGGTTTGCATGTTCTTCTTTGTTGCTAGAATATACTAGGATGCCATCAATAAATACTATTACAAATTGATATTCATTAGATCCATAAATTCTACAGGTTCATTAGCTAAACCAAAAGGCATAAATAAGAACTCATAATGCTCATAGCATGTTCACAAATAACACTGATGCTCCCCGTGGTGTACACTAGGCCTGATGTAGCCTTTATCTACTAACTCTTGCAATTGTATCTTCAATTCTCTTAGTTCTGCAAAAGCCATCGTATATGGTGTTTAGGAAATTTGAGCAGTACTTGGTATTAGGTCGATTACAAATTCAAACTCTCTATCATGTGGTAAACTAGATAAATCCCTTGGATATACATCTGAAAATTCTCGTACCACAAGTATTCTTCAAGTTTTCCTTTAGCAACTTGTGTATCAATCACATATGCTAAGTATGCTCTACATCTTTTCCTTAGCAACTTATTGGCCTTTAGACCAGAGATCACACATGGTGGCACAACTTTTATTTCACCTCTGAAAATAATTTCAGCTCCCCAGATCGTTTAAAAACAACTTCCTGCTAATAGCAATCAATTGATGCATGATGCATGGATAAGAAATCTATCCCTAGTATAACATCGAATTCTTGAATATTCAATGGTATTAAATCCACCTTTAACTTCTTATCACCAATTTCAACGACACAATACGATAAACCCAACTTTCTATTAATGATATACCAATAGGTGTAACTACTATTAACTCACTAGCCAACAATTCTAACTCTTTACTCACTCCATCAGAGAATGTAAATGAGGTGAACGAATGTATAGCCAGGATCAATCAATACACGTGCATTTTTGCCAAAAATAAACATCGTACCTGTAACCACGTTTGGCTGCTCTTGGGCCTCAAGTTGAGTCATTGTAAAGATCTTTCTATGATTACGAGGTTTTCCCACTTGTCCCTTTTGCTTTGCTCTACTCAAGCTTTTGACATTAGCTGGTCCATCACAACTTATCGTGACTGGTTTTGCTTGCAGATAAACCAGCCCTTGGCCAACTGGCCGTGACGATGTGCCTTGTGATATACTGCCTTCTTGCAACACTAAGAGCACTCTCTCTTCACATGACCGGTTTGTTCGCAATTATAGCAAAAATTTTCTCTCCTATGGAGCTTGCCACAATTTTGACATGGAGGATATTAAATATAATTGGATGCAGACTCCCCTTGCTGCGTTGACCTCCAAAGGTCCTATATATTGACCTTAACCACTAGCAGCTCGTTGATTGACATTCGTGTTTGCTCTAAAGTTGGAGGTTCCATGCAATCTCTATTTAAAATTGCCACAACTCATCACCCTTGGTACAAAATTCTTTTTACCTCCCTTGAATGATCTATCTCCAGAATAATTTGTAGTACTGGTTGTAACTTCATGCACATTTTTGGACATTTATTTCTGATTTTGGTTTTCTACCATACTCTTTTGTATTCTCGCAGTGGCTTCAACCATTCCGTTAAATTCCTCACTTCCGATCCTGTAACAATAGTTTGAATTTCTTCTCGTAAACCATCCTCAAATCTTCTATACTTATCACTTTCATCTTCAATCATAGTGATTGCATATTTGAGGAGCTCGATAAATTTCCTCTGATATTCTACGACAGTCATCATTCCTTACTCTAAAGTCAGGAATTCCCTTATTTTTTCCATCTCTATACAATTGTGGATAATATTCTTCAGTAAAAATTTTCTTGAAATCTCTCCAGGTCATTATCTCAGAGCTTTTCCGCTTACTTGCAATAGACTTCCACCAGTCTCATGTTGATCCTTGAAGAAGGAAAGTTGTAAGTCTCACACTCTTATCATCAGGGCATTCCATAACTTCTAGGCATGCTTCTAGGATTAATCATAGGAACATCATTCCTTACTCAATTGTATCCAATCCAGGTCTCTGAAAAAGGAGTAAGTTGTAATATCGCCGGAACAGAAATACTGTTTGAATTTAAAATCAATAAGAGCACAAGAGCTTTATGAAGGATTAAACAACATGCATGCACAGCAGAATTGAACAAAATTGCATTCTAATTTGCAAAAAATAAAAGGATAAACATGTTTCATTAAAAGAGGAAAAAATAGTGAGTAAGGTTACTAATCTTTGAAGCTCAAGATCTTCCTCGATTCTCCACGAAATTAATCACGAACGGAAGCTGGACCACCACAAGAGTCTTCTCGGCTATTCTCCGGCCTTAGAATGGATTGTGAGATCCAAATTGAGGTGAAATTGATGGAGAATTTGATGGGAGAAATATGTTCTAACACTTAGAACACATGGATTTTGGAAACCAAAATTAATGAAAATTCAACAATTGAATTAACCTTAATTAAGTTGAAAATTTTTCTATTTATAGAATTAATTTTGCATGCATCAAATGCATAAGAGATTGACACCTCAATCACATGCAATTAGTGGGATTTGTGGCAACACAAGAAGATGACAACACATAATCTTGTAAGGAAAAATCATATTACTGGATTTTTCGACTAACTTGATTTTTCCTTTTAATTTCTATTTTATTTTTTATCAAATCCAAAATAAAAGAAAATTTTTTAATTAAATCCATTTTTAATTTAATGATATTATTTTAATATCAAATATTAAAATAATATTAAAGCCACACTAATTCCAGTTTTTCGAAAAAATAATTTTTTAGAATATGAATCTCTATACATATATATAATATTTAAATCTCATTTAAATATTATTTTCAACTTTTCTTGTACGTTTAATTCGCAATTGGACGCTGAGATGTTAAATATATCGAATATATTTAATGCTCATTCCCTTAATAAATTTTGAACGTTTCAAATCCATTCACCTCACTTTTCTAAGGTTTTGTGCGATGTGAGTTAGCCGAGGGACCTAATGGACCTATAGATCATGAGCTCCAACGATATAAGATTAACTGGTCAAACTCTTTAACCTAGCTAACCAACATTCATTAACTAACGGGTCACTCCACTAAAGCCAGTAGCTGCACTCTCCTCACTATAGATATATTTCTATCCATTTGTACAACCAGATTTGTAAGTCGACCCTTCAAAGGTTGTTCGTAATCTCATCTGGGTCAAATTATCGTTTTACCCCTAGATTTCCTCTTACTTCTTAAGTATCATTGACCCTCTATGAACAACTTGGTTTGTGGTCCAACCACGAAACCGATTCCCTTTCGGGCCAATAAGAGGGTGGGGCTCCTTATTCAAGACATGGAATCAGCACTTAAGGGAACAACCTCTCTACTATCCTTAAAGTCGGGTAGGAGTGAATTTCATCTTACAAGACTATGTCTCTAGCTATCTACCTGGTCATAACCCTTAAATGGGAGGCATATTGAGTATTTGTTGTTGGGCCTCTCTCACTGATGCAAATCTAAGGATAATCCCGAATAAACAGGAATTCATAGTTAGTTCAAGATTAAGGCCGAGTTACCTAGGTCATCAGTTTGAAATTAGTTAGTGTTTTCAGTAAACAGTGTTATAAACAAACAATGACTATTTCGCGGTCCGGTCTTATGCAAACTCATTGCATAGGATGCCCCCACTCGCATGTCTCTAGATGAACGATTCAAGATCACATCGTTTGTATCATATACAAAGCAGGCCGCATCCAATCTTGTCCCCAAGAGAAGGTACTCAGCCTAATCCTTGTACTATAAACCGTTTTGGCTATTTACTTAAACCTGATCCACTTTTATGTCTCTACATAAAGTTCAAGTACTCATTTTATAGTCATCGGTTCTTAGTTTATTGGATTTATAAAGTTATACTTAACCATATACTTTATTCAATAACAACTGTACTGAATAACTTCAATAACTACTTTATTGAAATAAAAATATGTTCACAGCGTTTACATAGCACGAGTTTTAGGACATAAAATCGAACACTTTATTCAATAAATTCTTATGACATGAAAAAGAAACAACTTCAATTTCTTAAAGAAGAAATTGATTTCAAGAGAATAGAAGAAAACTTAGAAAGCCAACAAGTTAAAGATAAAATAAAATCTTATTGCAAAGAATTGAAACAGAAATATGTTCGTATTTACCTAATGCTTTTTGGCAAAGGAGACAACATATAGTTGATCTTCCATATGTTAAGAATTTTGTAGAAAATATCATTTCAACAAAAGCCAGACTGATACAAATGAATGTAGAAATAATGCAACATTGCAGAAAGGAAATTCAAGAGTTATTGGAAATGACTAATTAAGACATCAAAAAGCTCATGGTCTTGTGCAACCTTTTACGCAAACAACGCAGCCGAAAAGGATCGTGGTGTGCCAAGGTTAGTAAAAAATTACAAACCCTTAAGTAAAGTTTTAGAGTGGATACGGTACCCTATACCTCATAAACAAGATTTAATAAAACAAATTTCAACTGCAAAGATATTTTCAAAATTTTATTTAAAATATGGATTTTCGAAAATTCAAATTTTAGAGAAGGATAAATACAAAACAACATTTAATTTTCTATTTGGACAATATGAATGGAATGTAATGTCATTCGGGTTAAAAAAATGCCCCTTCCGAATTTTAAAAAATTATGAACGATAATTTCAATAATTATCAAGATTTTTCTATCATATATATCGATGACATTTTGATATTTTCTGATTATATTGACCAACATTTCAAACATTTGAATATCTTTATTAAGATAATCAAAGAAAATGGTTTAGTTATATTTTTTCCAAAAATTAAGTTATTTCAAATAAAAATCTGATTTTTAGGTTTTAAGATCCATTTGGGATCAATAAAGCCCATTAAAAAATCCATAGAATTTGCATCTAAATTTCTAGATAGGATAGTAGACAAAACCCAATTACAAGGTTTTTGGGCTATCTAAACTATGTGTCTGACTTCATACAGAATCGCAGGTCCATATATAAACCACTATTCCAACGGCTTAAGAAAAACCCAAAACCTTGGGCCGAAGAACACACTAGGGCCGTTCAAAAAATAAAAGCCTTTAAAACATTACCCTGCCTAACCCTATTAAACCCTAGTAGCTAATCTCTTTGTTGAGACCGATGTGTCAGACATAGAATTCAGAGGTATACTCAAACAAAGTATAGGTGGTAAAGAACAAGTAGTTCAATACCATAGTGGAGTTTGGAATAGTACCCAAAGTAACTATTCCACTGTTAAAAAAGAGTTATTAGCAATAGTAAACTGTGTTAAAAAATTCCAAGGTGATCTTATTAACCAAAAATTCACATTAAAACAGACTCAAAAGCATCCAAATTCATTCTAGGTAAGGACGTAGAAAACTTTGTATCCAAACAGATCGTTGCCAGGTGGCAAGCGATCTTATCTTGTTTTGATTTCACGATTTTGCCTATAAAAGGAATTCAAAACCCCTTGGCTGATTACCTATCTCGAGAATTCCTATCTATTCCTCCTTCCTCTTTCAAAAAGACTTATACCTGAATGAAATCCTGGCCTAGTCTGGCCGGAAGTTTTAGAAAAGAAATAGAGAGAGAAAAAATGAGTAATGAGTAGCGACAACTATGCCATGGACATAGGGTTTACCACCGTAAACCGCCCAAGAATCAGATCATAAGGAATATGGAGAACGGAGTCACCTACTCCAACGATGCCCTCCGCCTCGTTAATCCGCCCTTCAAGTGGAGTCGTTCCAATGAGACCTCTTATCTCTCCTTCGTCAGTAAATTCACCAAGACATGTTACTTTGACCACTTATTCCACTACCGGTCAACCAAAATGATGTTTCCAGCCTCGACCAGAGGTAACCACCGGATAGTACTAGTACATATTTTATCTATCAAGAAGCAATAAGAGAGGACATCAAAATTAAAGAATTTGAAGTAGTAGCAGTTCCAACAATGAAGTCTAAAATATTGGAGTCAAAGACAATGTATTTTATGCTCTGTTTAGTGCATATGTTCGCTAGCAGTTGGATGTTCATGGCAGCATTTGGCAAATAAGTCCGAAGAACTCCGTAATATGTCTGTTAGTCATACGCTGAGAAAAAATACGTAGTCTATGACATCAATAATGAAGACCACTAAAAGATAAGGTTGCAACAAATAATTCAGTTTTCAAAGAATCTCCGACATCCTACTGACAAAGTTACTTTTACTATTCACCTTTTTTACTTTTGTAAAGTTATTGTTGTTTTGTAATAATTTTTACTATTTACTTTTTTGAAATTTGGAAAAGTTATTTTAACGTTTTGTAATAATTTAGTTTAAAAATAGTTAGGTTGTAATAATTGTACGTGTGAATTATTTCTTTTGTAATTTTGTAATAATTGAAGATTCCATCTTATCTTTTAGGGTTTTAGATTTTATCTACTATAATCCTTATAAAAAGGATTATGTAATCAAAGGAAAGGGCAGAACTCAACTTGTGAGCTTCGCCTATAAAGAGTCTAAGAGCCTTTATGTTGTAGGGATCCTTAACGTCTTTGGTCTCAAGAGCAAATGGTATCAGAGCCTATTCAAAGCAAATTTAGTATTCAAATTTCTATCCTTTTCTAAACCTTCTTTGTTTGAAAAACAAAATTAGGTTGATTTCATTTTTATTTTTGGGGAGGAAAGGGATATCTGTAGCTTAGGTTGTCTTTTATTTTATTTTCAAACCAAAGTACTATAAAAATTCATACTGTTGATTTTACGATTTCAAAAATCATTTCAAAATCAAAGAAATCCTTATGTTCCCCTATTAGTCTGGCTAAGTTGTGTGTTCACGGTAGCCAGGTGAGAAAGTAAGCCAAAGATACCGCGTAATCCGTTTTATAAATTCAATCCTTTCTCTACAATGTCTATGCAAAGAGATTTGTATACATTTTGGTCCTTTAAGGGTACCGTTAGATTTGTATAACAATCAAAATATACAGGTACATTGACCACATTTGCTTGCATAATTCCTAGAACTAAGTGTTTGAAATTATGATGTCTTTTATCACTTAAGATTGATAAAACTGTTATATCTAACCCTAAGCGAATATAAATATGAATATAATTGTAATCTTTCCTAAAATTAATTAATTCATTTTTAGGGAAGAGATTTATTGAATGAACAGGCTGGGACATTGGATTGTCCTTTCCACTGTTTTGATACATAATATTGACGGCGAGGTATCACGTTGCGGTCGAAGTGCAGATGGTGATGAGGAATGTGTAAAAAGTAATCGGACAGATAAATCTTTGGCCCCGTATCCATTTTCGAGAACTATAAATGATAAAAGGTATGAATCAAAAGTTCAACTAAACTTACATTGATTTGAAAAATATTCACAAGTAAATCGATCGAGTAATTGTTAATATGAATTGATTAAAATGACCGCATTCATCGACAGTAATTGAGTCAATTTAGAGTGTGATCATGTTAACTGATAGCATTTGTATATTGTGATCGATTAAACTGATCAAATTAGTGAATTGCGATTTCCTTTGACGATTGCATTTGCAAACTTCGATTGATGAAACATGATCTTGTCAATCAATAACGCAGTCACCACAAAAGAAAGAAAAACATTGGAAATGAAAAAATTAAACAACTGAAGTGGGCTGGAGAGAATCGAGTTACTACGCTAAATAGAAATAAAAGTTCAAACAATCAATATAATACAATAGTCTAGTATAAGAGATTCAGACTACGAAACAAAGTTTAAACATCGAATAAGTAAGAAGCAAAAACATTCAAAAACAAGGGCACGGCTAAATGCCTATGAAAAATTAAAAAACAAATCCAGAAGTGGGTTTGAAATCGACTTCGATGTATGTGTTTAACCTATTCGCCGTCTGATTCGTTCATTGGGTACTGTGTGAGATTGTGAGAAGAAGATGAAGACTAGCTACATAGCATTCAAGGACAAACAATGGATTTAAGAGTAGTAAAAACAAAAAGATAAAGAAATTGAGGTACTGATAAAATCAAGTAGTCTGGAAAGTAAAATAGCATGTCAAGGATTCAAAAAACTAAAAATGGAGATTATGAAAACTTAAAATTGAAGAGGGGTTCAATCATGAAAGAAAAAACTCAAAATGGGACAAAAATGATAATTTCCCAATGATTTTGCCTCAAAGTTACAAATGAATAATTTTTACTTTCAATCTTCATACCTGAGATTTGAACCAATCGAAAAATTGTTGCTGGTGTAATTTATACAGATTTGTTGAGCTACTTGCTCTAGAACCAAGTATTCATAAATGTTGTAAGCGATAAGACTCTATCTCAGCACAATTGTTCAATACGAACAAATGTACGATTTGTTTCTCATCTCTTAATAGTGTCTTTAATTTTAACCCGCCTAATGGTCATGCAATTTATCTAAACATTTGAAAATCACCACAAAGCTCGTACTCAAGGATTATATCATTGTTATGTTTGACTATATTAAATCTTGTTTCGATCCCACTTAGATACAACGAGCAAAAGTTCAAAGATTCAATCATGATAAATGCTTCTACTAAGGAACCCTCGGAACGAGCTTTATTCCATACGTATTGTTTCAATGTTCTTAGGCTCCCCTCAATAAGGTATATATCCAACTATAAGTAATGAGGCCCACTATCTTTGCTTCATATGGCAATTGAATGACAAGATGTATCATTACATCAAAACATGTTGGTGGGAATATTCATTCATCTTACAGAATATGATTATTATATGTGACTGCATTCAGTCAAGATCATTGATTCGTATCGTCTTTGCACATAAACCAAGAAAGAAATAGCATAATTCAACAACGATTCTACACATATTTTTGTAGGTATGCTCGAATACCAATAGAAAGAAGTTGTGGAAGCAAAATGTGTGAGTCGTGAGTTTTTTATCCCCATAATTTTCCATCGTTGACGCTCACAAATCGTGATATGTTCAATACAAATCCATCATAAAATTTCACTGATTTATAAAACTTGCAGAAATTCATCCTCTCACATGTGGTTAGTATATATGCAGCATGTGGTTTCACAACTTTCGTCACTTGTTTCTACAAGTATAAGTCCTTTCGTTTCTTTAAATCTTCTAAATCTAAATGGGCATTTGTTGTGTCTTTTGTCTTGCCCTCAATATTTAATGAAGTGACCATTAATTTATCACACACATTTTTCTCAATGTGCATAACATATAACTTGTGCCCCTGAATTACTTTTTACCAATAGGGGGATTCGAAGAATATACTCTTCTTCGTCCATCTAAAACTCCTCTTTCTCTTTTGTCTGTTGTGTGAGTGGATGCTTATTGAATATAGAAAATTCACCATACTTACTTGTTCGAGAATCCCATCTCCATCCATTACAACTGGAGGAAGTCTACATTCTACCTTCTCATCAAGTTGTTTACTTCTTCCCCAACTATTTCTCTAGAAAATAACGTCAATGTCCCATGAAAGAAAATTTTTCCCTTAGCCAAAATGATGATGTGTCTTCTTTACCAATGGGACATGCTTGAGAACCTTTCGTACTCCATCTCGACATGTCTTCATTAGCAGAAAAGTCATTAATAGTCCACAATGAACTTGCGTACGATTAAAAATACTCACTACTGACATAATCGTAGCACCCCACTGTTCCATAATTCTTTCAGCTCTTCAATCAATGCCCACAAGTACAAACCAATTTTCATTCCAGGAGACCTCGATCTAGGTATAATGAAAGACATGAAAAAATTGGATTATTTCATGCACTTTCAAGGTGGCAAATTGTGTGGAATAAGCATCACATGCCACACGCTTAGGAAGCACTCAAATTTCCAAATGGATTAAATCCATCTGAAGCTAATTGAAGGAATTGAATTCCCAATGGAAGCGATTGAACACTTAATGCATTCAAGATGAATTTGGGAGGAAGCATGCATTTGAAAAACAAAAATACAGAAAGGAAGAATTTACCTTTGAAGAATAGCTTCTTCAATCACGTTCGTTTTCCAGTATCAAGGACACCACCACTCGTATATAGTTCCTATTCTTGAGATCAATGCAAGGAAGATGGTGGGATCGGTATTTTGGTGAGGGAGAAAAGAAACTTTGTTTTCTATGAGAATTTATTTCTAAGATAATGTTGAAGCCAACGTACTGTGTTCATAACACAGGTATTATAAAGGAGAGAGAGAAAGTGGAGGGGAGTTACGTTAACTCCCTACCACGCACGTAAATTTTTTTTATTTAATAAAAAAAATTAATTAATTATCTCATAATTAGTTAACTATACAATATGTAATTAATTACATTAAATGCATGTCTCTGTCTTTTAACCTATGGTTTTAATTTGAATCATATTCATATTAAATTATTCACCTATAGTATATAATGAATTTCATTCATATAAATATAATTTGAATCTTATTTAAAAGTTTAAATTCTTACATATTATATGGCTTAATTATAAATCATATTTATATCTAACTATATATTACAATATATCAATATACATTATACTATATATGTTCCCTCAAAGTAATTTGAACAATTCAAACTATTTCTAAAATATTATTTCTTGCATAATCTATACCGAGCTAGCAAGTGGACCTTATGGACCTATCAGTTTGAAGCTTCAATGATACGAGATTAATTAATTAAACTCT
>JAOANK020359839.1:0-14185 GCA_026257165.2 Telfairia occidentalis | reverse complement strand
AAGAGACTAGCTGAGCTCGAGAGAGGAAGTTGAACATTAGTTAAATCCAACTTATAATTAAATGGCGATAGGGAAGTTCGTTTTTAATAAAGTTAGGTGTCATGTAGCATAGCAATTAGATTCAAGGCACATTCTCCTTATGTGTCCTCCACCTATCTAGGAGTAGAAGTAGTGTAACTTAAATTTCTTTCTAATAATGGTTTCCCTAGATAAAATGAGGTGTAATTATTCGTGGTAATCAATCGAGATAGAAACCCAATCCCGAGGATGACACTTGACACTCATATTCACTATACTAAAACTGACTAGTACACTGCGGGCCATTGCGCCGGGTGGCAATCAAGTTTCTGGCATCCACTGGAGACCGATCGAACGCCCGGTGCGCGTGTCACTAATCATAAAAGGAGACTTATAAATAGATAAGGAGGCTGCCAATTCAAAGGACCTCGAATCGTGAAGTCTAATTATCAATTTTCTATTTTGAGTCTTCTTCTGCAAGAGTTTTTCATAGTTGTTGTTACTTTCTTTTTCCATAGAGAAGAGTTGAAGAAGAAGAATTTTGTGGAGGTTGAAAGAGGAGAAGCAGTTCTACTTACGGCACCCGTGGAGAAACCGATTCTACAACTCCTTAGGATTTTACGCATTATGTTTTTCTAGATTGTTTTCATTACTGTTTTACTGCCTTTACATTATTTTACCATAAACTAAATCACCTTTGGGTGAGGATTAAGGGAGATACTATTAAATTGATTTTAGTTTTGAAGTAAAAGTTTGTTGGATTGATTTGTTTTATAAGCGTGCTTATTGTTAATGTTTATGTCTACCTGGCCAACACACATAAATATCTCCTCTAAGTTTCAGAAGATAACATGAGGAATAGGTTTCTTTGAAAACATATTAGCCTCTAGATTAGGTTAGTTGCTAGCTAAGTAGGGAGGTTACGAATAATCACTCACCTAATGTAGGAAAACCACAAGTTTAACTCATATAAGTTAGTGAAAATTAACTTAAGATATTAAAGAAATCTGGAAGGATTTCGAAAGACTATTGTTGTGTGAATTGATCTTGCAATTCTTTTGCTGCAACATTCTAGATCAGGGAAAACAACATGTTACCTTTGTTCGAACTCATTCATCTTCATCGTTACAACCGATTAAGCATGCTTGTATTTTGTCATTTAATTTAATTTAGCATTAGTTATAAAAATCCATCAATCATTCACTTTTGTCACTTTTAAATTCACTAAGATTCTGAGTACAAATAGGTTAAAATCTACCTCTAATCCCTGTGGGTACGATATAAATATAATTATAACTTATTGCAGATTGTGCACACTTGCACATTCATTTGTGTTATTTTATTATTCACATTCACACATGCAAACAAGTTTTAAGTGTCGTTGTCGGGGATTAGATTGAATTCTGGCTTATTTAAGTTTGATTCGTTTAGTGAATTGGAGCTTAATCTATACTAATCCAATTTCTCTATGATTGCAGCAACTGTTGTATGAACACTAATTCTGGTTTAGAAGTTGAATTTGACCCAGAAATCAAAAGGACTCTTCGTCGATTAAGGAGAGAGTTGAGAAATCGAGCAAATATGATGGAGCAAAATCTTCCACCTCTTGGAGGGCAGATGAAGCAAGAAACTAACAACCAAACAAAGAAGAAATTCCATTACCTGGAGTAGCAATGCAACATCAAATCAGACTAGTAGATTAGGTTGAAAACCCTATAATTCTAGCCAATGACTGGAAAAGAGCCATAAGAGATTATGCAGTCCCAATGTTCAATGAATTAAATCCAGGGATTGTTAGACCTAATATACAAGCTACAAATTTTGAGATAAAGCTTGTGATGTTCCAGATGTTACAAACTATAGGTCAATTTCATGGTATACCTGCTGAAGATCCACATTTACACTTGAGGGATTTTCTAGGAGTGAACGACTTATTTGTGATTCAAAGAGTTTCTAAAGATGCTTTGCGTTTAACTTTATTTCCATATTCATTAAGGGATGGAGCAAAAGCTTGGTTAAAATCATATTTGCTTCAGGATACATCACTACCTAGAATGAATTAGCAGAGAAGTTCTTGATTAAGCATTTTCCACCAACAAGGAATGCTAAACTTAGAGTAGAAATTATTTCTTTAAGCTAATATATGGATGAACCCTTCAGTGATGCATGAGAAAGATATAAAGAACTCCTTAGAAAGTGTCCTCAAGCTACATAGAGCATGGTAGATGCTTCAGTAAATGGTTCATTATTGTCAAGAACATATAATGTGGCATATGAAATTTTGGAAAAGACATCAACCAACAGTTGCCAATGTTATGATGCTAGATCAAATGTTGGAAAGCGACTACAAGGAATTACAGACATTGATGCGTTAACATCTATTTGGGCAGACATTGCTTTTCTGATGAACATGATCAAAACCCTACCCTTAAGGTACATTACATCGCAGAATGCCACGGTGAATAAAGTCACAATGGAATCATGTGTTTTCTGTGGAGAAGGCATACTTATGAATTTTGCCCCAGAAATCTAGTATCAGTCTGCTATATAGGAAGGAACAATCCACAGTCTAACACCTACAATCTGGGGTGGAGGGATTATCCTAACTTCTCCTGGAGTCAAGGGCGAAACCATCATGAACCTCAAGTGCAACAGTAGGAAAATTATCCACTTGGATTTGGGCAACAGAATCAACAATTTGTGCCACAGAAAAATAGGCAGTTACCTAGTAAAATCCTAGCAATTCAAGTAATTCCTTGCAAAACATGATGAAAATGTATATGGCTTAGAACGATGCTATGATTCAAAGTCGACAAGCTTCATTGAAGAATTTAGAGATTTAGATTGATGAATTGGCAAGTGAGTTAAACAATAGACCTCAAAAACAACTTCCTTTAGATATCGAAAAGCCGTGAAGGGAAGGTAAAGAACAAGTGCAAGCAGTACAACTCAGAAGTAGAAAACTACTAGCTGGAGCAAGTTCTTTGTCGCAACAATTCAGTTCCAATTTGAATTTTACAGAACAACAAGATAGCATGAGCAGTGAGGCAAGAATTGAAGAAACAACAAAAGATAGAGATAAAGCAGAAGCAGTTTCCAAAACAAAATCTGCAGAACCTCAGAGATTTACCTCTGTTATACCATTTAAACCTCCACCACCACCCTATCCTCAAAGACTTAAGCAGAAAACTCAAGATGTCCAATTTAAGAAGTTTTTAGCAGTATTGAAGCAACTTTACATAAACATACCATTGGTAGAAGCTCTTGAGTAGATGGCAAACTATGTACAATTTTTTAAGGATATTCTAACAAATAAAAAGAGGTTAGGAGAATATGAGATAGTATCTTTGACTAAAGAGTGTAGTGCAATCCTTAAAAATAAGCTACCTCTGAAAGTTAAGGATCATGGATCGTTCACCATTCATGTTTCAATAGGAAGAAAAGAATTAGGAAGAACATTGTGTGATCTTGGAGCCAGTATCAATCTCATGCCATTATCCATCTATAAGAAGTTAAGAGTAGGAGAAGCAAGGCCAACGATTGTGATGCTTCAATTGGTTGACATATCCATTACATATCCTAAAGGAAAGATTGAAGGCATCTTGGTGCAATATTTCCAACTAATTTCATCATTTTGGATTATGAAGTTGATAATGAAGGGCCTATAATTCTGAAAAGAACTTTCTTAGCAACAGGTAGAATACTGATAGATGTGCAGAAAGGAGAATTAACCATGAGGGTGCATGACCAAGAGGTAAAGTTCAATGTGTTTGATGCCATGAGACATTTGCACGAAGTTGAGGAATGTTCAGCAGTTCAATTGTTGGAAGAAGTTGTGAAAAATGCAGTAAGGACAGAAATTCAAGAGCATCATATGTAGCAGTTTGGGGATGCTGAATCCCTAGAAGTTGAAAACGAGTTCAACAGTTTTGAGCCATCAATTTCAAAGGTATGTGAGATTTCAAACTATAAGAGAACATTTGAAACTCTTAATTTAAATGACAGGAAATCTCCACCCATGAAACCATCTATTGAGGAACTACTGCAGCTGGAGTTGAAGCCACTACCATCACATCAAAAATATGTTTACCTTGGTGAAAAGGAAACACTAGCAATCATTATGGCAACAAAACTCCTACCAGAAGAAGATCGATTAATTCAAATGTTGAAGCAACACAAAAAAGCAATTGGCTGGACTTTAGCAGACATTCAAGGTATTAGTCCATCTTTTTGTATGTATAAGATTAATTTAGAGGATGACAGTTTTAAATCTATAGAGCAACAAAGAAGATTGAATCCAACCATAAAATAAGTTGTAAAGAAGGAAGTCATCAAATGGCCAAATACTGGAATCATTTATCAAATCGCAGACAACAATTGGGTAAGTCCTATTCAGTGGTACCTAAGAAAGTAGGAGTGATTGTGATCACCAATGAAGAAAACGAACTTATTCCAACTAGAATAATTACAAGGTGGAGGGTTTGTACGGATTATAGGAAGCTAAACACAGCTACATATAAGGATCATTTTCCATTGCTTGTCATTGATCAAATGTTGGATAGGCTTGCAGGTCAGACTTACTACTGTTTCTTATATAGTTATTCGAGTTATAATCAAATTAGTATAGCTTCTAGTGATCAAGAGAAAACTACCTTTACTTGTCCTTATGGTACTTTCACATTTAGACGAATGCCCTTTAGGCTATGTAATGTTCCAGTAACTTTCTAGAGATGTATGTTGGCAATCTTTTATGGTATGGTTGAATCAATTATGGAAGTTTTTATGGATGATTTTCAGTTTTTGGAAATTCATTCACCACTTATTTAGATAATTTAGGAAACGTTCTAAAAAGATGTGAAGGGACTAATTTGGTTTTAAATTGGGAAAAATATCATTTCATGGTGAAAGAAGGAATTATTTTAAGCCATAAGATTTCTGTAAAGGAAATAGAAGAAAATAGAGCCAAGATTGAGATCATTGAGAAGATGGAATGACCAACTTTTGTTAAGGGAATTAGAAGTTTCCTTGGCCACACAGGTTTCTATTAAAGGCTCATCAAGAATTTTTCTAAAATCACTAAACCTCTTTGAATGTTATTAGAAGCTAACAGATTTTTTTGAGTTCAATGCAAATTGTTTGGAGGCCTTTCAGGTGTTAAAGAAGGCGCTGATCACTGCACCAATCATTTCATCACCAAATTGGAATCTACCCTTCGAAGTGATGTGTGATGCGAGTGATTATGCTATTGAAGCAATGTTGGGAAAGAAACATGACAAAATGATTCATCCAATTTATTACAGCAACAAAACCTTAAATGCAGCTCAATTAAATTACATTACCACAAAGAAGGAGCTTTTAGCAATTATTTTTTCATTTGTAAAATTTAGACCATATCTAGTTGGATCTAAAGTTACTACTTTTACAAATCATGCAGAATTAGCTACTTATTAGCGAAAAAAGATACAAAGCCGAGACTTATTAGATGTGTACTTCAACTGCAAGAGTTTGATTTGGAGATCAAGGACAACAAGGTTTGGAGAATTATGTGGTAGATTATCTATCCAGAGTGAAACGATCAAAAGAAATGTTGTAGCAACTGGAGATTAAAGATTGTTTTTCAGATGAGCAATTATTTATGGTAGCACAAATTACTGATGTTGAATTGCCATGATTTACAGATATTGCTAATTATTTGGCTGTAAGTTTACTGCCTTTATATTTGACGAAACAACAACTCAGGAAGTTTTTTTCATGATATACGCTTTTGGGACGATCTGTTTTTTGATAGGCAATATACTGATGGAATTGTGAGAAGATGTGTTCCTCAATCTGAAGTTCCACCAAAACTGGAGTATTGTCACACAACAGCCTATGGAGAACAAAGGACTGTAGCCAAAGCACTTCAATGTGGATATTTCTAGCCATCTATGTTCAAGGATGCCCACATATTTAGCAAAACATGTGATAAGTCCCAACAGAAAGGCAACATGGGAATCAAAGATGAGATGCTGGAGATAAAGTTGTTTGATGTTTGGGGAATTGATTTCATGGGACCATTTCCCCCATCTAATGCTAACTTGTATATTTTGCTTGCTGTTGACTATGTGTCAAAGTGGGTAAAGGCAGTTGCTTGTGCTCAAAATGATGCTAAAACAGTTTCAAAATTCTTCTAGAAAAACATTTTTACTCGTTTTGGAACTCCACATGCTCTAATAAGTGATGAGGGATCTCATTTTTTCAATAGGATCCTTAGTAACTTATTAGCAAAGTATGGTGTTAAGCATAGAGTCTCAACCTCTTATCACCCACAAGCCAATGGTCAAGCTGAAGTGTCGAATAGGGAAATTAAGAGTATCCTAGAAAAAGTAGTTAAACCAACTAGGAAAGATTGATCATGTAGCCATATGCTCTTTCGGCTTATAGAACTACATTCAAAACACCTTTAGGAATGTCTCCTTATAGGTTAGTTTATGGAAAAGCATATCATTTACCTTTAAAGTTACAACACAAATTGGGCATTGAAAAATCTTAATTTTGACACCAATGTTGCTGGAGCAGTGAGATTCCTACAGTTAAACAAATTGGAAGAGTATCGTCACTTTTGTTATGAAAATGCGAAGATCTAGAAGGAAAAGACTAAAGTATGGCACGACAGGAAGTTAATTCCAAAGCGATTTTAGAAAGGTCAAGAAGTCTTGCTTTACAATTCGAGACTTAGACTTTTTTCTGGAAAATTGAAGTCTTGTTGTTATGGACCTTCCACAATATTAGAAGTTTTCCCACATGGAGCTGTTACATTGCGAGATGAAAACAATGGGAGAAGCTTCGAAGTCAATGCATAAAGGATAAAGCATTATTCGGAAGAGAACTTTCTTAGGAAATGCGTTTCTCTCCAATTGCTAACGCCTTGACAAAGCAAGAATATACCCGAACCATTTTCTGAGCATAACGTTAATTTCTTTCTTTCTTGCTCCCTTTTATTGCTTTGATTTTTGTTTTGTTTTAGGAAAATTTTTAGGTGAATCTTGCATTTAACTTTTAGTTTGATTGAATTATTTAGATTCGATTTTATTTACTTTTTAAAATGTGAATTTGATTTTGAGAATTTAGATTTTATTTGACTGGATCTTAATTTGAATTCTGGATGATTAATTCGTAAAAAAAAAAAAAAATCAAAATTGAATTTCAATTTGCATAATTATCTTTACCTAATCTTGTGTTTTTATTTTTGTGAAGATAATTATGGAAAATAAAAGAGAAATCACGAGAATTGATGCAACTGAATATTTTGAAGAGAGAGAGCAATTTTTTTTTGTTTAAGATTCAAATATTTACCTACTGTAATAAATGCTTTAACGTTTGTTTTGCATGGCATAAAGATTTTGACAGAGCAGTAATAATGATAATGATCCGTTGGAACATTTTTTTTACAAAAATAATTGATTTTACATGCATTAATTAAGAGATTTTAAAAATTAATTACTGCTTAATTGAATAATATGCCCTGAATTTACCCTCTTATTTATACCCCTCAGTCATTCTTCATTTTCATCGTCTTCCATAATTCACCTTCGTTCCTTTTTCTGCGAAACAAAACCTTAACCAAGAAACAACCATGGCACCAAAAAGGAGGACTAAGAAGATACATGATTTTGATGCTGATTTACTGCTTGATGCTCTCGTACCCCTACCGCCAGAAGAATGGAATCCACCACCATTGGTGAAAGACAAGAGGAAGAATATAAAGAAAATCGTAACACTTTCACCACCGGTCGAAGTACAACGCATCATAGAGGAAGTCTTGGAGTCAGTACAGGCTTCAACACAAGAAGGCGATCCATCTACACTGATTGATGTTCCAATACCACCTATGGGAGGGGAACCTAAAGCTCCAGTGGAAGAGGTGCAAGAATCAGTATTGCCTACTACAACGATTGAACAACCAGATGATCCCATTGTAGGAGTTGTTGCAAAAGAAGCACAAGAAGAGGTACTTGTTGTTGAGGAAACCCACACTAACCAATCACCCAGATCTTCGAAGAAAAAGAAGAATGACAAGAAGAAGAAAAAGATTGCGGCTGATAGCACACCAAAAATCCTCGAGGAAAACTCGCCGAAAGGGCAAGGAACCTATGCACGAACCTGCGATAGACCATCAGTTATCCATTCACGACCGCCTAATTAATGAAACAACATGACGTTGCTATGAAGACATAAAGAAGCGGGACCTGCTAACATAGTGAGGGTTTATGTAGCCTTATGATGAACTTCCTCGTTTTATTTTCACTACTATTACTAATCACTTGTGGGAATATTTTTGCAGAAAACTAGAACCAGCCATTGTAGGAATCGTGTGAGAATTTTATGCGAATCTGGACGAGAGTAATAGGAATGAAACGCTAGTTGGAGGAGTGCTAGTCGATTATTCACCAGGCGCAATCACAACTTGTTCCACCTGTAAGACTTTCATCATACTATTTTTAATGAAATGACAATTGCTCCCTCATAGGAGCAACTGGACGCTGCCATTCGTGAGGTAGGAATTGAAGGTGCTTCGTGGCGTGTATCATCAATTGGTGCTAGGACTTTTCAATTTGCCTTTTTAAAGACTGAAGCAAACATATGGTTGTCCGTTCTCAAGCTCAGACTTCTTCTAGTGACACATGATTTTATGATTAAGAAAGATAGAATCCTCTTAGTATTTTCCATTCTTCGTTCCCTTAGTATTGACGTAGGAAAAATCATTTCTCCTGAAATTTATTCATGCTCAAGAAAGAAAGTAGGAAAATTATTTTCCCCAATACTATAATTGCACTATGCAAGAGGGTAGGAGTCCCAACATTTCTAGATGACAATCCCTTGTTTGACAAGGGAGTGGTTGACATGCCAAATATTGACTGGTTGCGAAGGGACGAAGAACTAGCAAAAGTTGGAGGATGGTTGAGCTGAATATATCGATTGCTGGAGCAAGTGGAGATGGTGCTGGATCGTTTGGAATTTTAGGAAAGACAGTGTTAGACATACTGGATTTACGCTGGTAGAAGAGACATTGCCCTTAAAAAGGCAATGCAGGCGAACTTCACAAAAGCTTTTGATGAAGGCTTTCCTCCATTCCCTAATGATCTTATGAATCTCTGGATCCAACTCCCTCCTATCTTATATGAAGATGAAGATGACGAAGAAGATAACCTTCCACCAGAAGACTGACTATGCACCATACTGTTTTCTAGGGATGTTGGTTGTCCCTCTCTTTCTCTGATAAAAATTTATCTTTAATGTGGAATCTTTACTTGTTCATTTTTTATGTTATCTATTCTTACTTTCTTTATTTCTTTGCTCTATGATTGTTATGAACCCCCCAACTATATTTTGAAATCATTATTTTGTAACCCATGTTCTTAATCAATGAAAATCTATATTGGGTCTGGAGAAACAAATGTTTTGCTGCAGTATTCTAGCTGTGTTTTCAATAACCATAACTCTGACTCAGCAAATATTTTGATCGAGCACAAGTAGAATTTCATAAATATAGTTTAGTGAGAGACACATTTGACTAGTATGAGAGCCTTAGTTTATGTTTCTTAGGGTTGAAAATTTATTGACTCAGATTCTTTCTACACAAGAACGCCCACTTATTTTGCCTAGTGTTAAGAACCTGCTATTATTTTAGTTGATCTCTGGGAAAACTTTACTCCAGCAATTAGAGAAACATTTTGTATGCTTGATCAAACTTCTCGTGGATGCTTTCGATTAAGTTTTGTGATTTGTTCCTTATTAATTGTCTAGCACACTAGAGACAACGCGCATTATAAGTTTGAGGATGTTGAGTCGCTTTGGTCCTTATTTCTTTTTGAGCCTTATTGAATCCAAATTATTCTGAAATGATAAATGTGCATTCTTCTATTCTTGATACTACACTCCTCTCCCTTTAAACACTTTTGTGCTTTCTAAAAATTAGGAGACAAGTGAATATTGCAGAAAAAAAAAGAATTATGAGGGATGAGTGTTGCTTGAATGTTACTGTATCTTTAAAACATGAAGTCTTGCTACCAAGAATATGAATGAAATTCCTAATAAGTGATGAGTCTGGAAAAGGCTATGACTTGAAGGGAACAAAATATTTGCTGGGGTACATTTCTTTTGAGCGACAAATATGTGAACAACTTTTGTAAAATGAAATCTAAGGTATCTACAAGCATGAGAGAAAAGGGAACAAAATAAGATTTTGATTAAGGGATTCCAAGTAAGGTGGATGACTTAGGAGTTAGCAAACTAAAAGTTAGGATCTTTAGAATAAGTAAAATTTGTGGCATGTGTAGAAAGATGAAGGGAAGATAAAGGATTAACCTAAATAGGATATGAGATAGCTTGATAGTTGATAGTCTTTCATTGTATTGTTTATTTAATTTTGCTGTAAGATTCTAATTGCCAGATCATTTGTTTTGCTGTCTCAAAAGTTTTAAAGTATTACTCGAGGATGAGCAATGTTTCAAGTTTGGGGATTTTGATAACTTTACAACAGAGAGTTATTAGAAGTCTTTTATGATAGAATTTAAGTGATTTGCCTTTGATTTGTGAAGTAATTGCTTGATTTGTCCTTGTTTTGCTTAGAATACTTTTGAAAGCTTGTTATTACAACATTATATTTAATCTAGCATTTGATTAGAAATTAGGAAAAATTGTACTTAATCGATACTGATTCTTGGTATGTTGTTGAGCAAGAAATTGATGGAGCATTATTTTAGCATAATAATTGATCAAGCATTTATCTAGCAAAACGAAAAGACAAAATCCATGTGAAGATAACGAAAATTCAAATAAGAAAAATATCTTATCTTTTATGAAATTAATCTACCGTTAGATACGAGTGACGTGGACGATTTGACCTAATAGGTTTCCTATTCACAAAACGAGACCGCCAGTTAAAAGGTCCCAAAATCGTGAAGTCTAATTATCGATTTTCTTTTTTGAGACTTCTTCCGCAAGAGTTTTTCATAGTTGCTGTTACTTTTTTTTTTTCCAGGGAGAAGAGTTGAAGAAGAAGAACTTCATGGAGATTGAAAGAGGAGAAGCAATTATACTCACAGCACCCGTGGAGAAACTAATCCTACAACTCCTTAGGATTTTACGCATTATGTTTTCCTTGATTATTTTCATTATTGTTTTATTGCCTTTACTTTATTTTAACATAAACTAAATAACTTTTGGGTGAGGATTAAGGGAAATGTTATTGAACTGATTTTAGTTTCGAAGTAAAAGTTTGTTGGATTGATTTATTTATAAGCGTGCTTATTGTTAATGTTTATGTCTGCCTGGCCAACACACATAAATACCTTCTTTAAGTTTCAAAAGAAAACGCGAGAAGTAGGTTACTTTTAGAACACATAACCTCTAGATTAGGTTAGTTGCTAGCCAAGTGGGGAGATTAGGAATAATCACTCACCTAATGCACGAAAACAATAGGTTTAACTCATATAAGTTAGTGAAAATTAACTTAAGATATAAGAGAAATCTGGAAGGATTCCGAATGACTATTGTTATGTGAATTGATCATGCAATTCTTTTGTTTCAGGATTCTAGGTCAGGGAAAATCGCATGTTACCTTAATCTGAACCCATTCATCTTCATCCTTACAATTGATTAAGCATGCTTTATATTTTGTCATTTAATTTAATTTAGCATTAGTTATAAATATTCATCAATCATTCACTTTTGTTACTTTTAAATTCTTTAAGAGATTGAGTACAATTAAGTTAAAATCTACCTCTAATCTCTGTGGATACGATATAAACAGACGTATCACTTGCTACAGATTGTGTACACTTGCACATTCATTGGTGTAATTTTATCATTTACATACACATACGCAAACAACTTCCTTGGGAAAACGCTAGCAAGAACCTTTGCTTGCATAAAAAAGTCAAGCTTAGAATATTAAGCACTATTTGTTTATGTGGAAAAAATGTGACAGGTGTGCAAGTTATGACTTGATGCAATGATAGAAAACATTGTTTCTATTTTTGAAATTTTTGGAGTAAATGTTGGTTAATGAATGCATTACTTAATTTATGCCTATGCAAGCTAAAGGATTGCTCACAAGCATGTAAGAAAACCGTGATAATAAAATTTTTGTTTACAAACATATGTCATGTTGGCGCCATGATTTGATGATGCATGTAGAAAATAATTTATTTTGCATTTGAATTTACCTCCTCATTTATGAAGAATAATTTAAGCATTAAAGCTAGCACTAGTGCATATGTATGTTAAGAACATGCTAGTCTACAAAATGCATATGAGAAATAGAACGTATGCATGAGATTCGTGATGCATGAAGAAAACTTTAAATTCAAAGTGATTTAGACAAGGATTCTGAAAAGCACAATGTTAGTTTTAAAAAAATTTCAGCTCATTTATAAGACTTGGTGCATGCTGCACAAGATGAGTGGAGACTTTTGGTATGACTGACCCAATGCAAAAGATCTTTTAAGTCATGACTACATGTTTGCATGAGTGAACAATTTGATACATACTACATGTCAATCACATTAAATTCCAAATGATTTTGAGAAAGGTTTCTAAAACTTTGACAAAATTCAATGCTCATATATGTGCAAAATGAGTGAATGGTTTTAGTATGACTGATCAAATGCAAAAATCATTTTAGTCATAACTGTCATGTTTGCATGAAATGAAGTGGATACTTTTGCTACTTGATGCGTGTGAATCACTTTAGATTCTAAGCTTATGACAAACAGTACTAAACTTCAATAAAATTCAGGCATACTTATGCAAAATGAATGAATGATTTTGGTTTAATTTATCAAATGGAAATATCTTTTTATCCATAACTGTAATGTTTGCATGAAATGAAATGAATACTCATTGGTGATGAAAGGTATGCAACTATGAGCAACACATATATCTTAGAACATAAGCTTACTCACTTTTCTTCAATGCTTTATCATCCAAAGGCAAACGATGGATGTTTTGAATGCCCCTGATTAATCACAAATCAAGAAAGGAGGAGTAATCCTCTTTAAACAACTTTTTAGCACAACAACTACTTAACCTGAAAAGTTCACTTAGCCAATATTTAGGCTTCTGGAAGACATCTAAAGTATAACCTCAGTAATAACATCCTTATACCCTAAACATGTGGACTACGTGCTCCAAAATAAGGGATTCAAAGAAGGATTTAAACATAACTTAAATCCGAAGTATGCTTTCGTATTTCCACTATTTTAATACCACATATAATTCAAAAAATTTCATTGGCTATCCTAATCACAACAAGCAAGCATAAAGAGTTCTACAATTCAGAACACAACTCAATAATCATTCATATAGAAAAAATTTATCAAAAAATTTAGTCAATTTCAATCAACACAAAATAAAGTAGCTTGACACACAATTCTAAAATATTCTAATATAAGCAGCAAAGAGTACTCACGACACCTCACCCCAGACTTAAAATTATGCATTGTCCTCAAAATATGAAAAAGAGAGCAAAGCACAAAAATAAACGATACTGGCCTCGAGGGTGAGATGGTCTACAACATCGACCGACAAGTGAACTGAGTATGATGGTGCTTACGGCTCTTGCACAAGGAAAAATTTAGAGGAAATAAAAATAACTCTGGGTTTATAAAACACTAATGAAATTTAAAAACTCAAAGAAAGGTGAAAAAACTTGGGTTGCCTCCCAAGAAGCGCTTGGTTTAACGTCACTAGCTGGACTCATCAAGCTCTCAAAAGGCTTCATCAAGGAACATCTCCTTCAACTTTCACTCCTCTACTCCACAGTATGCCTTCACTCTTTGTCCATTTAATTTGAATGTCGACCCATCCTTTCGTTGCACCTCAATTATTTTGGCTTTTTGGCCCTAAATCTTAAATTAATTAATTATAATTTTGATGATAAAACATCTGATTTTATTTATTGACAATTTTAATGTTTTAAATAGTCCATTACGTAGAGCTCAAAACAACGATTCCAACGCCTTTTAAATCAACTAAATCGGAGCTCAAACGAAGAAGTTATGGTCAAAACAAGTTGGTCGAAAAATACCCGAGTCGGATGACGTGGTGACCGTTTCAGCAACGAGGACCAATTAGAAGTTGACACGTGGCGCATTTTGAAATAATGGATTAATTGGTATATAAT
>JAOANK020359511.1:0-14190 GCA_026257165.2 Telfairia occidentalis | reverse complement strand
GTTTAAATTACATAAAATAACCTTGGATCTTAGTTTATTGGATTGGGTTAATGCACATTATAAGTGAAATAAAATAATATCTTATTTTATTAATTAAATAATTTATTTACAATAATTACAAAACACGAAACTCACGAGATTTAAAGCACCAACCCCAACAGGCCACATCTCTTTATTACTCGGTGATCATTCCTCGTATGGCGGCTTGAAGGCTCCTCGACCTTCTCTTTGCCCTTATGGGATGGAGGTCAAAATTTGTCTTCTCAAGGGTTCCCTCGAGAATTTACTAACTCTTTAGCTTTCTTATAGTTTTGAGCTTTAGTGAGCAAGTATGGAGACATGGTGGTGGGCTTCTAGCCTAAGGACCATACTACCCTTTTATCTTTAAGACCGACAATGAAGGATGAGCTAACCATGTCATCCGAGCATTGGTCTACTTAGAGTGCTTCACCTTTCATTCGAGCCACATAATCTGTGAGAAATTCATGGTTGTGCTACTTGATTATTAGAAGGTACGGGTGTTGCAGGTTTCTTGTTGGCATGGTTATCTTAAAATTGGTCCACAAATACCTAAGTCAATTCTTCATAGGTAGTGATGGCTCGACCTTTTAGCTTTCAATACCATGTTCGAGTTGCTCTTGTTAGAGTGATGGAGAAGGCTCAACACCTAATTTAAAATCAATATGTCTCTAAATGTTTAATTGGGTCCGCAGACCTATAATAGGCTTTTAGATCAGCATCTTGAATTTGTTGGGTTTGTTCATTGATATTACTTCCTTGGTAATAGAAAGGTTGTCTAACTTGAATGACTATCTTTGTAGTTGTGAAATTCAATTATGCTGTATTTAAAGTTTTGCTAGCATAATAAATCAGATGAATCATCTTGTCATGTTTCTGTCCTAGCATTGCTCCAATCGCATAATCACTTGCATCACAAATCAACTCGGAGGGTAAATTATAATTGGATGATGAAATGATTGCTGTAGTGATCATTACCTTCTTCAACACCTGAAAAGCTACATTCTACATCAAACTCAAAAGATCTGTTAGCTTCTAATAACATGCAAAAAGGTTTAGAGATTTCAGAGAAATCCTTGATGAACCTTTTGTAAAGGCCGCATGGTCAAGAAAACTCCTAATTCCCTTAACAAAATTTGGCGGTTCCATTTTCTCAATGATTTCAATCTTGGCTCTATCCACTTCTATTCCTTTTTCACAAATCTTATGGCCTAGAACAATGTCCTCTTTCACCATGAAGTGACATTTTTCCCAATGCAAAATCAAATTCGTCTCTTCACATCCTTTCAAAACTTTAACCAAACTTTCTAAACAGGTGGTGAATGAATTCCCAAAGACCGAGAAATCGTTCGTAAAAACTTTCATAATCGATTCAACCATATCAAAAAATATTGTCATCATACACCTTTGAAAAGTTGTTGCAGCATTGCAGAGACCAAAGGGCATCATCTTAAATGCAAATGTATCGTAGGGGGCAAGTAAAGGTGGTTTTCTCTTGATCATCAAGGGCTATACTAATCTGGTTATAGCTAGAATAGCCATCTAGAAACCAATAGTAAGCTTGACCTACAAGCGTATCCAACATTTGATCAATAAAAGATGAAGGGAAGTGATCCTTACGTGCAGTTGTGTTAAGCTTCCTGTAATCCATACACACTCTCCAACCAGTCACTGTCCTAGTAGGAATAAGTTCATTGGCTTCATTCGTGATCATTGTCATTCCTCCTTTCTTGGCCACACACTGAACAAGACTTACCCAGTTATTGTTTGCAATAGGATAAATGATTCTAGTGTCTAACCATTTGATGACTTCTTTCTTCACAACTTCCACTACAACATTTTAACTTTTTAGCGACGTAATAAAATCTTGCTATAGTTCGAAAAAACGTCAGCCTACTGAAATGCCAACGTGAAAAAAACGTTGGCAAAATCGTCGGCAAAAGCTCGTCGGGGTACCATATCCCGACGTTGTACAAGAAACGTCGGTGGAACTCAGCCCTCAGTCGATGTTTGTCTACACGTTGGTGGAAAAAAGATTTATCTCGGCGTTTTAGAAAAGTCAAAAAATAATAAGTTTTTCTTGATGTTTCTACAAAACGTCAGGATATAGGTACTTTGTGCGACGATTTATAAAAATGTCGAAAGCACATCTCCCGTACCAAGACCATGGTTTCCTTGACTTATGTCCGATGTTTAATTATTACGTTGGCAGAAAGAATTTATATCCACGTTTTTTTATGTCGGGATAGCTTTATTTAATTTCAAATTTGGGTTTCTTAGTCAAAAATAATTTTCTTCACCTTACAATTCCTAATAAGACCTTCAAGATTAATATTTAATCATTTAGAATAAATTTGTAAACCATGAAATTATATATACTAATGAAAATATTTTTACAACAAACAAAATTGTAACTAAAAATTAAATTAGATTATTAAGTTAAAATTCAAAATAACCTATGTCTAATGATGGTTGAAACTATATGTTCAGATGAGACGAAGATACAAAGTTCAGAAATGTACCTGAAAGAAAAAAAATGGTATTAATAATACAATGACGTAAGTATCTTTTTTGACAAAAAAAACACTTAAAAAGTAACTAAAACATGCATAAGTTACCTAAAATGCTTCTAAGTGTCATTGAGAGCTTAAAAACAACCTACAAACCACTAAAGTTACTTAAAAACTCGTTACCTACCCCTCGATCATGCTGAAATGTTTAAAATGCTCCTAAGTATCATTTCAAACATAAAAACGAACCTACTAACTACTAAAGTGACCTTAAGAACTCGTTACCCACCCTCGATCACACCAAAATGTCTAAAATGCTCCTAAGTATCATTTCGAACTTAAAAACAAACCTACAAAATACTAAAGTGACCTTAAGAACTCGTTACCCACCCCCAAATCATGCCAAAATGTCTAAAATACTTATAAGTGTCATTGAAACTTAAAAACAACCTACAAACCACGAAAATGACCTTAAAACTCGTTACTCACCCCCTGATCATGCCAAAATATCTAAAATGCTCCTAAGTATCATTTTGAACTTAAAAACAAACCTACAAACTACTGAAGTGATCTTAAGAACTCGTTACTCACCCATTGATCACGTTGACATGTCTAGAATGCTCATAAGTATCATTGCGAATTAAAAAACAAACCTACAAACTACTAAAGTGACCTTAAGAACTTGTCACTCATCTCAATCGCACTGAAATGTCTAAAATGTTCATTATGTGTCATTAAAACTTACAAGCAACGTACAAACCACTAAAGTGGTCTTAAGAACTCGTTACCCACTCCTCGATCACATCGAAATGTCTAAAATGCTCCTAAGTATCATTGCAAATTTAAAAACAAACCTACAAACTACTAAAGTGACCTTAAGAATTTGTTACCCACCCCAATCACGTCGAAATGTCTAAAATGCTCATTACATGTCATTGAAACTTAAGAACAACCTACAAACCTCTAAAGTGATCTTAAGAACCCGTTACCCACATCCTGATCACGCCAAAATGTCTAAAATGCTTCTAAGTGTCATTGATACTTAAAGACAACCTACAAACCACTACTAGCTACCATAACTGTAGGATAGCTACCAAAATATTCAAAATGCTCATAACAAGCTAAGAATTGGCAAAGTAGCTACCATAACTACAGGATAGCTACCAAACTATTTAGAACGCTCAAAATAAGCTAAGAATTGACTAAGTAGTTACCATAACTGCATGATAGCTACCAAGCTATTTAGAACGCTCAAAACAAGCTATTTGATTAAGTAGCTACCATACTACTCAGAATGCTCAAAACAAGCTAAGAATTGACTAAATAGCTACCATAATTACAAAATAGCTACCATACTACTCAAAACAATCAAAACGTGGCTAACTGACTACACAGAAAAATGTAAGAGGAATGATTTAGAATTCGTACCTAAGTAGATGAAGATCTGCCTCCTTATATATCTGGAAATAGGTTTTCAATAATCGCCCATCTTCGCTCCCAATCGAATTTCATCTAATTCATTTCATTGGTTTGTTGGGTTAACTGTGTTTGTTGCCCTTCTACCTGAACGCTCTTCTTTTTTATTAACTTCTTTGTATTCCCAAGTTCTGCACAAAGCTCATTTATCTCTTCATTTTGCTACATTGAAATTGAACTTTAAGTCGTAGTTGTCATCCGTAATTTTGGTTTCGGGCCCCAACCCATTCCTTTTATGTGGCCCAGTCTTGATCCCAACACTCTTTCATATATCTCTTCATCAGTCATTGGTGATTCAGAGGAGCCTTCTTCGGTGGCAGCAGCTTGGGTGACAGCTTCTTTCATCTCCATCATTTCAATCTACATCCATAGTTGAAATAGATTTTTAACACGATGATTAACATATATGATGAGTAAGACTTCTAAGCACTTACATATTTTGCTTCTGCTACGACGTTCACCCATCCATCGTTCACCCAGAATCTGGTTCGATGAAAGAGGTCAACTTGACCAATTTCAATGCCTCTTTTGCTTTCTGCCAACACAATTCATATATCACATATCAAAGTCAACACATTCTTTTAAAATTTCATATGAAACATATTATCTTAACTGTTCTTGTTGGATGCGTATGAATGTCTTTCACCTAACTCGATGATTAAAAGACATCATCACACGACTTTACCTATTTTTCTCCGACTTGTTCTAAAATATAAAAATTCAATCACATGAGTCATGTAAAAATATAAACATATAATCTAAAAGTATGACATACCTTCTACGCATCGCTCTCCCATAGATCGCAGAGTATATTCCAATCCTCTAGACTAGGTACTTGCACCGGTGGTTTCACTCTACCCTCTTCAGGGGTACCACGTTTTTTGTACTCTTTGTATAAATCTACCATGAATTCTTTGAATGGTGACTGCATTTGGTGCTCGATAAATGCATTCACGACGTACTAGGTCAAATTTATGTCGAAATGAGTCTACACGTGTTCAAGATTAGTTAATATATAAACATATTAATCAATATTAAACAATTTACACATTTACTTACCAACAAACAGTCTTTCACTGACTGAATGCCATCCCTCGTCACCTTCTTCCATTTTGAGCATCGTACTGAAATGCTCTCTCGTGTATATGTCCCTATTGCATTGCTAAACCTTGTGTTGTTAGGGCATATGAGCTTAAGATGCTCGTCCTTGATCTCAATTTTGATCCTCCCGTACTTTTCAATATGTTTATCCAACTCCTAGTTTCTGGTGTGCCCTCTTATCCTTCTAGGAGCTAAAAAAAATAAAAAAAAATTGTAAAAGGAAAAAATAACATGTAAGAACTAAAAACATAGTCACGTATAAGTAAAAATAAACTAATCTGTAGGTGTCGAACTCTTTCCAACTGAAGATGCTATCACTGAAGATGTTATCGTTGATGCCTCATTCTAACTACGTTCTGCCATCTATATACACGACAGACAAAAACAAGAAGGAACTTTAATTTATAGTTATTGAATTTCACATACTTATAAAATAAAATGTTTAAACACTCCTCAGACTTGTTCTTATTCACTATCTTGATCATCTGAAAGTAAACGTTGGTGTGAACTCGAATTATTTTCAGTGGATATTTCAACATCCTCAGGTTCATCATTTATGAACTCATCGTATGTTCTCTATATAACGAGTTATCCTGCACAACCTTGTCCACTAAGACTCCTCTTGCTACTTCGTCTAGCTCTATCAAGTCATTTTCTACATCACCAGTTTTTGGAACGTCCACAAACGTTTATTTTGTACTATTGGACGACCTTCCATTTCCCACCAAGTTTATGGTCGTCAAGGTAAAAAACTCGTTGAGCTTGACTAGTGAGAATAAAAGGGTCATCAACGTACCAATAACGAGATATGTCAATTGACCCAAATCCAAGAGTACGTCACCCCGAATAACGTTAGTTTTAGAAAACTACCTGTTATTCTAAATTGAGTGTTCATTTATTTTCGGTTCATTATTTTATATGGCTATCATAACTGCAAGATAGCCACACAAGAGAAATTGATTTTAATTAGGGGTGGACTAACGTTATGGCAAGATGGGATTCATGTCATGAATTGAAATAGGAATGAATGAGCTAGTTTTTTATCAAGCAATGTAGCATTCCAGTAAAGACCATTAATATTTTTTTAGAACAATCAACAGGTCTAAATACTGCTATTCGATAAAATAAAATAAAAAGATAATTCATGAAATGAACTCCTCAGTTTATCAGAATTAAAGAAACCAAACAAAGACTAAATGCAGTCTCTCATACTAGCATTTTCTTTTCTTCCCTTTCGAATCACTCATAATTCAGTCTCATATTGAAATATATTTAAGCACAAAGTATCGGAAGTTGTATTTAGGTCCATGTTTCCATATCTTGATTTTAAATAATCATTGTTTTAAGTGTCCTCTCCTTTGAAAACTCCACTCTTCATCACCTAATTTAATACACAACACGACAAACCAAGCATAGTTCAACTGGTTAAAGGCATATTTCCCTGACCAAGAGGTCATAGGTTTGAATCTCCCTACCCCTACATGTTGTTGAACAAAAAAAATAATAATAATACACATCACACATTTCACACCTAAAACTCCATAACATTAATATACCAAACTTCCTTAATCCAAAACGGATCCAATAAACCTCCTTTTCCTCCCAAATCTTCAAATTCCCCCATTTTCATAATCAAAACATCAAATTTGGAACTAGATATCTATATCCAACAACGGAAGCATACTTCAGAAAGAAACTCGCTAATAAATATTGACATACTCAAAATTACATTATTTTCTCATCTTATTAAGAACAAGTTTTTCAAATGCTAAACAACCCCAACGATACAGATTTGTAAATTTTTTTAAAATCCTAAAAACTTTTCAAGTTCAATATCAATACTACACAACTTCCAATCACCATAACCATTCATTTTTTTACTCAAAATTAGTTTATTCTCTTCAACTCTCTCGATCCGAATCTAGATGTTTGATTTAGTTGAGATGAATGCACAAAAGTATGCATGTTCCCAAGCATTGCAGCATTATGTATATGTTTATAATGTGGTAAAAAGATATTTTATAGTGTAGCTAAGCACAAAAGTTATAAAAGAATATTGAAAAAGTCATGAACTAAAGCTAAATACTACAGTACTTGAAAAAAAAATCAATTTGAACAAAAAAAAAAACTAAACCCTAAACATTTTACATAGAGCGAAAGAGAGAGAAGGAGAGGAACCTGCGACGAAGAGAGCGGTGGAGCAGACGAGATGAGCGGCGATAGGAATGAACGACGAAGCAAGTGGTGGAGGGTTGGAAATGGAGCACAGTGCATAGAGCGAGAGAGAATCGAAAGAGATGAGGAAGAAGAAAGGGGAAAAGGTAAACAAATTAGTTGTTAAAGGTTTGTTTTCGCTAACGTTACCAAAAGCGTTGGCCTAACTCAATAAAATGTCGGTGTCTATTAAAACGCACAGTTTTACTAAATCTTCTCTTCCGATGTTTTCTTACACCGTCAACAATAATTTAGCTTCTACCGACGTTATGTACAAATGTCCGGCAGTTGTTTTAAGAATTCAACAATCCAATTTTTTTCTGAATGTTTGCTTCAATAGCTTCAGTAATACCAACAACAAAATATTAAGTTACGTTATTTTTTTCGACGTTTCTCTTAGCACGTGGGTAATTATTCTAGTTACTCGGGAGTCGCAATGTTTCACCCGATGTTTATTTCAATAACCTTGATAGTTGTCCTAGGCATTCAAGAGTCGCAATGTTTTCTCCTGACGTGTAGTTTAATAACGTCGGAAGATATTTGTTTCTTTCGACATTTTAAACGTCGGTAGATGCAAGATGCTACCAACGGTTTTCCTTACCGTCGGTAGAAAATCCGTCAGAATACATCAAATTTCATTGCTGGATTCAGCCATCTTTACTACTTTATAGATTTAAAATTTTCATCTTCTAAATTAATCTTATGCATACAAAAAGATAGACTAATATTTCAAATGTCTACTTATGTCCAACCAATTGCCTTCTTATATTGCTTCAACAATTTAATTAATCGATCTTCATTGTCTAGCAATAAATTTGCTACAATAATAATTGTCAATATTTCCTTTTCACCAAGATAAACATACTTTAAATGCGATGGCAATGGTTTCAACTCCAGCTATGGTAGTTTTTCAACAAATAGCTTCATGGGCGGAGATTTCCTGTCATTCAAATCAAGAGTTTCAAATGTTTTTTTTATAATAAGAAATCTCGCATACCTTTGTATTTGCTGTCTTAGAAGCATTGCTCTCACAAATGTCATCCAAGAACACAACATCCCGAAAATACCAAATGTACTATTCTTGTAGTTCTGTTTCAAATACATTTTCTATACATTCCTCCAACAATTGAATCGTTGAACATTCTTGAACTTCTGCTAGATATCTCATAGCATCAAACACACTAAACTTCACCTCCTGGTCATAAACTCTCATGGTCAACTCTCCTTTTTGAACATCAATCACTGTCCTTTTTGTGGCTAAGAAAGTTCTTCCCAAGATTATAGGTACGTTCTTATCAGCTTCGTAGTCCAAAATGATAAAATTTGCTAGGAATATGAACTTGTCAACCTGCACTAGAATATCTTCAATCTTTCCTTCACGATATGTAATTGACCTATCAGCCAGTTGAAGAGTGATAGTGATAGGTCTTGCTTCTCCCGCTCCTAATTTCTTGTAGATGGTTAATGAAATGAGATTGATACTAGCTCCAAGATCACTTAATACTCTTCCCAATTCTTTTCCTCTAATCGAGACAGGAATGGTGAATGATCCAAGATCCTTAACCTTCGGAGGTAGTCGATTCTTCAGGATGGCAGTACACTCTTTAATCAAAGAAACTATTTCATATTCTTCTAACCTCTTCTTAGTCACAATATCTTTGAGAAATTTCACATAAGTCGGCATCTGCTCAAGAGCTTCTACTACAAGTATGTTTATGTGAAGTTGCTTAAGTACTTCTAAGAATTTCTTAAACTGGGCTTTTTGAGTTTTCTACTTGAATCTTTGCATATATGGAGGTGGTGGAGGTTTGAAAGGAATAACAGGGGTAGACTTTTGAGGTTGTGCAAGTTTTGCTCTAAGAACTTCCTCTACTTCATCTTTGTCTCCTGCTGTTTCTTCAATCCTCACCTCGCTACTCACGCTCACTTACTCATCAGTAGAATTTCAGTATCTGCACGAAGTTGTCCTTGAGGTCAAGTCTTTAACTCACTTACCAATTGTCTAATTTGAATCTCTAAGTTCCTCAATAAAGCTTGTTGGCTCTGAATAATTGCATCGTTTGTGCCCATAATCAGCCAAGAGTTATGAGTTGAGTAGGAATTCACAGTTCACGTGACAATGATGAAGACTTAAAGCTATTCTAATAATGTCTCTTTATTAGCTTCATGTTGAAATGATGGATGACAATATAAGTAGCTGGCATTATTATTCTCTAATTTTATCCAGTACAAAAGGATAAAGTTGCATCAATCATTTCGATTGTAAAGGATTCCACAGACATCCTACCGACAACATCTTTTAACTTTATCTTTTTACAGTTTACTTTTTGACATTTTTATTTTGTCATTTTCTTATTTTGTCTTTAGTAATTATTGAGCTTGTAATAATATTCGTTTACGTGTCTACCATGCTATGTGTAGCTGAATTTAAACCATTATGAAATGTCTCCAATTGAACATAGTAAGGCAAACCATGGTGAGAACACTTTCCAAGAGGCTCTTTATATCGTTTTCAAGCATCACTAAAGGGTTCATTCACATACTGCCTGAAAGAAACAATTTCTACTCTCAACTTAGCATTCCTTTCAGGTGGAAAATACTTAGTCAGAAATCTTTCTGCCAATTCATTTCAGGTGGTAATCGATCCTGAATAAAATATTCTTAATCATATTTTCGCTCCATCCCTTAATAAATATGGGAACAAAGATAATCATAGGGCATCCTTAGAAACTTCTTGAATCACAAACGAGTCACTCACTCCCAAAAAATTCTTCAGGTGTAAGTGTAGATCTTATTCAGCTAAGCCATGAAATTGGCCTACTGTCTGCAACACCTGAAATATCACAAGCTTCATCTTAAAATTTGCTGCCTAAATATTTGGTCTGACCATGCCTGGATTTAATTCATTGAACATAGAGACTGCATAGTCTCTAATGGCTCTTTCCCTGTCATTAGCTAAAATAACAGGATTTTCAACTTGATCCACTAGTCTAATTTGCGGCTGCATTGCTACACAATTTAATGGAACTTCTCCTCTGTTTGGTTGCTTATTTGCTTGCTCTATAGGTCCTCCAAGAGGTATAGGATGTTGCTCCATCGGATTTACTCATTTTTTAACTCACTTCTTATTCTTTGTAAGGTCCTTTTGATTTCTAGATCAAATTCAACTTCCAAATCAAAATTAGTGTTCATACACCAAGCACTGCAATCACACAGAAATTGAATCAGTGTAAAAAAAGTTCCAATTCACTACAAGAATCAAACTAAAAAATAGTCCAACTTCGAACTAATCCCCAACAACGACACCAAAAACTTGTTGCGTGTATGCGATGAGTGATAAATGTTGAGATTTATGCCCTAAGCTCGTGATGTTATGTAAACTATAATAATGTAAATACGATAGACTTAAGTATTATTTGTGCATCTTGTCAAATTTAGCGACATTCAATGTCTAATCGCTCATTAGCCACTGGATGTGTTCTTAAACTCTATATGTATCAGACATATAATAGGATCAAGTTTAAGAGTAGTGGCTTAAATGGTCTACAGTATATGGATAGGGTTGGCGACCTTTTTCTGGTACACTATTAATACGGTTCACTTTGTAACTGTTGCAAATGGTCTTATTCGGATCGTTTATGTGGTGACATGTGAGTGGAGGTATCATATGCAATAGAATTGCATAAGACTGGACCACAATGTGTTTTGCACATTTCTTGTAAGACCGTTGAAAGAAAATGCAAACACATCACTAAGATGATCATAGGTCATTTAATCTGAATCCTGAGTGTGTTATAAACTCCTGCCTATGCGGGTGTGTTCTTTGAGCAGCGTGGTGAGAGTAACTTATCTATTTGCTCAATAAACTTAGTGTCTTGGGAACACATTCAATTGGGGAGCTGAAAATATTGCTATACAAGATGAAACTCACAGCCACTCAATAATGGAAAGTGCAAAGTGTGCACTTCTCTTATTTAATTTTTAATTAAATTAATTAATTTAGATATTAAGAATAAATTAGATTTAATATTAATTAATTAAAAATTGGATAATTTAATTTGAATATTAATAATAAATTAGATTTATTATTAATTAATTACAAATTGAGATTATTTAATTTGGCTATTAATAAAAAATTAGATTTGTTATCAATTAATTAGAAATTGAGCTAATTGGACTTTGGAAGACCAATTAGATTGTTGGACCAAATTTATGCCCAATTACATAAGAAAGGAGCCCATTGAGTTTTGGAAGTCCCATGGGGCATGACTCATTGTAAGGGTCCATGGAAGAGTTCATGAATCCAAACCCATGAGATGGAAGCTGAAATGAATTTATTCTGGAAATTAAAAGGAGTTTTTAATTTTCATAATTAAATTAGAGAATTTAAAAGGCCTTAGGGTTTTGGTCTATATAAAGAAACTTATAGTCAAAACCTAAGAAAGTAAGTCATTGTCTCCCTCTCCTCCCTATCTTCCAAAAAGTCAGACGGAAATTGGTTTTCTTTTGAGTTCCCCCCAAAAATGCTCACACACCAGTTCGTAGTGGATCAAGGATAGCTTGGAAGATCATGTGGAGTCTCTCCAACAATCTATCACCTTTGTGACATCCCAAAGGTAACTTTTTCGAAAATTGTTTTCAATAAAAATGCTTTTAACCAAAAGCCGCCATTGTGATCCACATTTTCTAATCAATGCACTCGCTTCCGACGCGCCAGGTGCCAGATCAAATCTAGGTAATTTTCCTACAATAAAAACACATAAAGTGATTATAAGTGTACAAAGTCTATAGCAAGTGATAAGCATTTATATCGTCTCCACTGGGATTAGTGGTAGATTTTGAACTATTTGTGACTTAATCTCCTAGTGAATTCAAAGAATAACAAAAGATAATTTTTTTATGAATTTTTATAACTACCACTGGAACAAATTAAATTTCAGAATAAAAAGAATGCTTTTGCAGGCGAAACGATGGGAATGAATGAGTTTGAATTAAGGTAACATGTTATTTTTCCTAAAGCAGAATATTGAAGCAAAAGCATTGTTGGATCAAATTATGCAACAATAATCTCGAAATCCACCTAGTTCTCCCAGTTATCTTAGGTTAATTCACATTAACCTATATGAGTTAAACCTATTGTTTTTGTGCATTATGTGAGTGATTATTCCTAACCTTCTCACTTAGCCAACACTAACCCAATCGAGAGACTAATGTGTTTTAAAATGAATCTACTTCTCATATTTTTTGTTTCTGAAACATAGATAAGCTATTTAATCATGTTGACCAAGCAGACATAAACACTAAACAATAAGAATACTTATAAAACAATTCAATTCACAAACTTTACTTCAAATCCTAAATCAGTTCAACAACATCTCCCTTAATTCTCACTCATGCTAAGATAAATAAACGACAGCAATAAATAAATATAAACAGTAAACGAATTCATAATGAAAGAAAACTATAAATAATTGTAGAAATCAGTTGCTCCACGAAAACGTTTGGAAGAATCGCTCCTTCTACTTCAGCTGTCAATGAAGTTTTGCCTTCTACTCTATAAGATTTAAGAATGCCGCAGCAACGCTGGATGAACTTCTTGGGAAAATGACTCGAAATTCTAAAAACTCTCTAAAACGAAATCAAACTAGCTGACTTGTTTAATTGGCGGCCTCATTTTCTATTTATAGGCTTTTCATTATGATTAGAAAACCTATTAGGTTAAATAGCCCACATGGCTTGCATCCAACGGTTGATTAATCTCATAAAAGACATTTGTTTCCATATTTAAATTTTTGTTATCTTCGCACGAATTTCTATGTTTGTTTTGCTCCAACAATGCTCGATCAATACTTCTACTAAAATAATGCTCCATCATTTATCTGCTAAACAAAATATCCAGAATCAGTAGTAATTAACCTTAAATTCCTTCGATTTCATTCAAATGCTGACATAAATAGAATGATGCAACAATATGAAGGTCTCAAAAGTATTATATGCAAAACAAAGATAATTCAAAGATAGTTTACTTCAATAAATGGATAAAATTAAGTCTAAAAGACTCCTAATAACTCTCTTTTGGAGAGTTATCAAATCCCCAAACTTGAACTATTTCTCGTCCTTGAGTAATGCTTTAGACTTCTGATGGATCAAAAAGATTGATCTGGCAACAAAAATCTTGTAGCAGATTTAGATAAATAATTCAATGAAAGATTATCAACTATCAAGCTATCTCACATCTCTTTCAGGTCAATCCCTTACCTTCTCTTCATCTTTCTGTATATGCCACAAATTTTGCTTATTCTAAAGGCCCTAACTCTTAGTTAGCTAATTTCTAAGTCATCAACTCTATTGGGCAATCCCTCAATTAAATTTTCATCCTATTCCCTTCTTTATCCTGCCTTCGGATCCCCTAGATTTAAGTCTACACAAATTGTTCATAGAATGCTCTCTCAAATCATTTTACACTGCAAAGATTTTGTTCCCTTCAAGTTATAGCCTTTTTCAAGAAGCATCACTTATCAGAAATTTCATTCATATTCTTGGTAGGAAACCTTCATGTTCTAAAGACACAGTAACATTCAGGCAACACTCAACTCTTCTAATTCCCTTATTCTAATTTTTTTTAATATTCACCTTTCTTCTTATTTTTAGGAAGAAAACAAGTGTCTAAAGGGAGAAAACTATACTAGGAAAACTAGTGGAATGCACTTTTATCCAAGATTAACTAAATTGATTCCGAGGAGCGAGGGATAGAAAATACCAAAAGGATGCGGTCTTTCTTGATCGTTGGATCATGCAGTGTAGGGAGCATTTAGAGTTTAAGAAAAGATAACCAAATGTTTGCTTCAGTTTTCAAGAATGCAGATTGGAA
>JAOANK020359199.1:0-14195 GCA_026257165.2 Telfairia occidentalis | reverse complement strand
ATTAAGGTTAATTCAATTGTTGAATTTTCATTAATTTTGGTTTCCAAAATCCATGTGTTCTAAGTGTTAGAACATTTATCTCCCATCAAATTCTTCCTTAATTTCACCTCAATTTGGATCCCACAATCCATTCTAAGGTCGAAAAATAGCCGAGAAGACTGTTGTGGTGGTCCAGGAAGTGTTTGTGTTCAGATTCAAGGAGAAACCAAGGAGAATTCGTGCATCAAAAGTATGTGTTCTACAATTCTAATTTTTCCTCTTAAAACCATGATTTTATCCATTTAATTGAGCTTATTTGAATGAAATTTATCCTTTTTCGCTGCACATGCATGTTGTTTAATCCTTCACATTCGATGTGCCACATCCGACGGGGCACCCGATAGGGGGATTCGATCACCCTTCCCTCATCACTGCCCTATGTCACACTGCAAGGGTCATTTGGGACTCGAATTAATAGCTAGCCAATCCTTAAGCTATTATGGACAAGAAATTTATCATGGGACTATGAGGATGGGAACTCGTTTGCGAGGACGCAAACCCTCTTGAGGTGGACCACATGGATCTTGTTCCTCAGCACTTGGAGCCCAAACCATTGTAGCCTGTGGCGAGCACATCTCAACTGACTCGCGCCGCTCGTCCACACCAAAATTGCTATGAGGGTTGTTGACGGCATGAGTACTACGTGGCAGCTTTTGTGCATCAACACAAGGTTCACTCTTAGATTTATTCTAGCATGAGCTATTTGGCTGACTCCCTCCACACGCTGACCCATCAACACGTCGACCTTCCTCCATTGCCGCCACTTTCCACTCCACTAGAGTTTATTGTTGATGAGGATGATGACTCGCCATAAAATCATCCTTCTTTTCAGGGAAATACTTGCATCTCAATTTCTTCCCCTATGTTTTTTTTATATACTTGCTTTGCCCTTTTTGTTGATGTATTTTGATTGTATGTTTGTGTTTCCATTGAGGGTAATGTCTGTTTTAAAGTCTGGGGGTGTTTTTGTATTTTGGCAACTTTGTAATTATTTTTTGGATATATTGAATTCATGTTTTACTTTATTCCTTGGATGTGTGCTTTGTGTTATGTAATATTAATAACAGATAATATAATCTACTAAAGGTAGGAAATTCACTCTCTTAATGTTAAGTTTAGGAACACATTTTAAATTGAGTGCAAGATAATTTTTATTTTACATCCCCGACACACCATTAGAGCACATTATTTAACCTTTTTTTTTTTTTATATCTGCTTAGAGTTGAGTTATGTAGATTAACAATTATTTTGGTCTTGAAGGGTTGTGAGGGCTCGTGAGATTGTTAACTTGATTGATGGTAAATAATGCTTCACTTAGGTTGGCATTATGTAATTTCTTGCAGTTATTTTTTATCTAAGAAAAGAAAGAAAAAGATAAAAAGTGCTACCTTTGCTGTGATCAGCTAGAGCCACCTATAGATGGTAAGGGCTCTTGTAGTAGAAGTGTGAACGCTAATGTCTATTGATAAATAAAGAAAAGTTCGAGTTTGGGGGGGTCTAACCTCAAATAAAGGCACCGAGCAGACTATTATTCTCTTGAGTGAAAGGAGATTTGAAGAAGGGAACTTGTACCTATTAAAGGGAGACTGAGTAAAGGTTTGCATGAAACTTCTCTAGGTTGATATAAATTAGAATAGGAGCGATATTGCACACACCTAAGGGATGAAAAATAACAAATTAACTTGTCTTAATGAGAAATTGTGGTCATCTTACTTGATATTTTGTTTGTGATTCATCTGCTATTGAGAATTTATGAGGTTTGTGTTACTATCATATTTACAGTACTTAGAGGCATAGTGTAGCTTGATTTTATTTGCTTGGGACTAGAAAATATTTAAGTTTGGGGGTATTTGATAGCACACTTTATGAGCCACTTTTATAGCTTAAATATTGTCAGATTGATGATTATTTTGAG
This sequence comes from Telfairia occidentalis, assembly GCA_026257165.2. Classification (NCBI taxonomy): domain Eukaryota; kingdom Viridiplantae; phylum Streptophyta; class Magnoliopsida; order Cucurbitales; family Cucurbitaceae; genus Telfairia; species Telfairia occidentalis. Next base: position 12,241 of record JAOANK020359199.1, on the reverse strand, counting down.
TAAATTCACGCACATATCTAATTGTTTTGTAGGAACTGTGCAAATGGAATAAAATAAAGAATTACAAGTTTTTATTGACATATTCAGGAAAATTGGATAATAACTTGATGAATTGATGAAAGTAGAAATCCAACTCATAAGGAGGCAGCGTTGAGATGTCAATTCCAACATTGAGATGCTTGCAGACACGTTGAAGCCAATCAACTCTCGTGGACAGCAATGAGACATTGTCTACAACATCTCAATGCTAGGCAAAGTGGCGAATCTGATAAGCCACAGCAGCGTTGAGACACTGCCTTATAGCATTTCGACGCCACGATTTTGGAAGTGCGCCCAGAAGAAAGTTTGTAGTGTCTCGATGCTACCCTTTGAGTGTCTCCACGCTACTACGATGTTTCCATATTTACTTGGGTATAATGTCGAGACGTTGTCCTAGCATTTCGATGCTATCAACAGATTTATAAATACATCGTTTTGCAGCATTTGGAGGACTTTTGACCATTTGGAGAGAGAATACCTTTGAGAATTTGGGAGTTTACGATATTAGAGGCCAAGGGATCTATTTGGAGCGTAGAAAAGGAATGTTTGAGGCTCAGAACATAGAGATCGATTTAGGGATGAAAGATCAAAGCGTCGTGATAAATGTCTTCTCATTTTCCTTGACTTGTTGTAATCTTTCCATGAGTTTTAGTCTGAGAATTCTGATTTTTATGTTGAACATGTGTAGCTAAACTCTTAGTTCTAGAGATTGATGTGGTCACTGGTTGTATTAAGTTTTCTTTCTTGATTTATCGAGATTGATCTTTCATATTTTCTATTTATGCATTCATGTGGTTATTGCTTTTAATCAATTGATCATGAATTAATTGTTTATTGATTTGAATCTTTCATTCGGGAGAGGGGGTTTGGATTAGAACTTGATTGCATGACTTAAGTAGTTCTAATATTGAGAGATTTAGAATTGCTTGAGAAGTTGTTAATAGAATTTATTTTCATACCTTTGCTTTTTAATGAAATTAAATAGTGATATTAGCTTCTTAACTAGCAAGGGGAATAATTTGTACTCGATAGAGGCAGTTTATGTATGAGTATTCTAGGCTTATAGAATTGTGCATTGATTTAGTCTTGATTAAATCAATTAACTGGCTTATAAATCTAGTTGGCAAAATCAACTCCTTAGGACTCTTTCTCTCTTATTTTCTCACCTTATTACTTTTGGTCATTTATTTAACTTGCATCAATTCATCTTGTCGGTTTCTCTAAATAAAATTGAACGTCAATATTTTTGGTACTTAAGAGAGTTAGAAACCCAATCTCGAGGACAACACTCTTTATCTCTTACACTACATTAAAACTTGACCTCGTACACTTGCAGGTGAGCAACTTCAGGTGCAGTAGGCTCCTTTAGAGCTGCTAGGGTCATAATTCAATGGGTTAGTTGACATATTTTTCCACACTAGAGCATGAGTAAAATAATCAATGAAATGAACAACAAAGTTTTTATACTGAGTTTTGTAACAAAAATTAGTATCGATGAAACCCAAAGTTAAATTTAACTCAGCAATTGATTCATGAAATTCTTTGCCTAGTATTCTAAATCTCACAATATCATTGCTATCAAAAGTAAAATCTTTAGGTATTTTAAATTAAAAAGTAGTGTGGAATTCTCAAATTAATTCAATAAAGGTAGGATAATTGATACTCACAAAAGCTTTCCACCACATAGTAGAGACCAAATCATCAAAGTGTGATTTAATATGTAATTCTTCTAAATAGTGAGTGTCAACGAATTTACCTGGGTTAATTGGACGAGTTTGAATGTCATCGCTCCTGGCTCGTTGAGCTTTAGATTTGAATATTAAGAATCCATTTAAATCAACCTCAGACCGTGGTAAAATTGTCTTACCTTTTTCGAAGCGAAATCGTCTGCATGGAATAGAGATGAAATTTGGTGTTGCATCGGTTCAAACTATAGAACTTATGTTGTCGAATTCCTTTGTGGGACTATCAGAATCTTAGCGGGTCGTCAAACTTGGTATTAGGGATCTGATTGGCATGCACAACTGTGGTAGAGCAAGGGTTGCCGCGCGAAGGTGGATCTGAGCAGACCTCCTGCGTGCTGTCGTGAACATCTAAGTAGATTCGTCACGTGCTGCCGCGAGCGTTTGGCAGAAGGCAACGATATATCTGGTGTAGGGTGGGCTATCATGTCAGTATGCATAAGAGTCGGCGTATCTGGGTTGGGCTGCCTCGTGTCACGATCATCTTGGAAGAGAGTAGATTGTGACTCCCTTGAAAAAGGCAAGCAGTGGCAACACATGTGTGTCTCCCATCGGTCCAAGTTAAGGGCTGAGAGAGAAGTGTCGTGATGCTACTAAAGAGGATGGTGCATCACCTAACACACCATACGGATGTGTAGAAGAAAGCTTTACTAAGGCTCAAGCAGAAAAGGAAGGAAACAGTGTTGTTGGCAGAGTCAGTGACAAGCTTAGTGGGGACCAGTTGGGGCCCGAGCCACGACGCTAAAAGTCGCGGTTGTGTCATGAGTTTTGATAAGTAACTTTGGAGTTAGATGCATATGAGTAAGATATGCAAGCATGCACGATTTCAAGTCAATTGGAGTTTGGATGTGTGCTCCACACTAGCGAGTGACTCCTCGCCACATGTGATGTTCCAACTAGTAAGACCAAATATGCCTTAGAATGTACTATAGGGGGAGGCACGGTCAGTTCTCCACCACCCCTGGGCCTCAAGGCCTAAGCGAGCTATCCCATGGCACATGTGTCATAGCGTGGGCGAGCATTGTAAGACGCGTGACTTGGACGTCTTCCATCAATAGTGGGATCTCATGGACAGAGTCCGATGGCATCGGTGTGCCCACATTACGCCCCTTCCCATGTGCCGGAGGTTCCGACATAGACTCAGGTTAGTAATAGATATGCAGAACCTTGATCTGTCTGGATGGATGGATGCCCAAAAGTTTCGAAGTGGAAAGTTACCCATGGATCAGTTCTGGATAAGGATCTGCGACAGAAGCAAGAAGGCATATGACATTTAGATGCTCGAGGTGGTATCTAGAAGCATCATTAAGCTTGATAGTCCCTGATTGACACAGTACTTGCCTGATATATCCCAACAAGCATTGTAATGGACAGGTAAAGATCGATATGTCGGTTGAACCCCCGTAAAGCCGTTTTGACACAACGGAAGGTCCGAATAAGTCCCATTAAAGTTTGGAGTGATGTAGAAGTGTGGAGGTCATGTTGTTGAGAATGAAGATTGTGAATTAAGAAGCGACGTTGCATTGTGATGACTTTAGCCTAGAGTAGAGGCATGGTTGATCCTTAAGACTTGGCCTAGGGTAGAGGCAAGTCAGCTAGAGTCGAAAATGAGAAAAAATACACGTATCAGGCGACGTGTATAGCCAAATGAAATTCAGTTCTGCATGAGTCAAGTTTGGTTGAGGATGAAAGAACCACACCTAAGGTTCGGCGAAGCCACAAAAGATCACAAAAAGAATATTGGGGCTAAAGTTCCCCTTAAGGCTAGCCATGATAGCGTAAAGATTATTGCACCATACGATTCAAATAGGTAGGACCGTGATACCGCACACGTCTTATTCTTCTGCACACTAGTCTGCTGCATGGTAGGTCTGCGAGCGCATGGGTCATCCTCCATAGTGGTGGGTTCTGTGACGAATGAGGTAGATGGCCAGTAGTAGTTAGGTTGCCGACATTCTAAGTTTGCGTTGATGGTGGCACTGTCGTGGGCTAGGCAGTTGGCTGTGTAGAGCCTTGCCATATCAGACAGGGTTGACGTGCAAAGCACTGCCACTGCCATCGCTGAAGTGGTTATTGTAGCCGTATCGTTTCACATTTTTATCTAGTTGTAGAAGAATCATTACTAGGCAAACTTACGGTTCTATTTTTATTTTTGATGAAAAAGGAGAAAGGTTAAATCAAAATTAATTTTCAAGTCAAGGTAAGAACAAATCTAAATTAATTTTCAAAACAAGTTAAAAGAACAAAATAAGATAAGACTAAATTAAGAGTAATTTACAAAATGATAATAAAAACAAGATTTCTCTTTCTTTTTCTTCAAAAAATGCTATTTATTTACTATTTTATTAAAGAAAGAAAGCAGAAGGTTAATCAAAATAAAGTGTGGTCACGCATCATAAGAAATTGTCTTTTGTAAAAAGAATAAAAATAATCGAAGAAATAAAATCAGAAGGTCATTCAATATAAAGTATGGTCACGTCTTATTTAAAATCACAATCGTCTAAAAATTTAACCTTTTTTTATTAAAAAGATTTGAAAAGCTAAAAATAGAATTAAGTGAAAGTAGCTAACGAGGACAAGGGTAAAGATAGAATTTTGGGTTGCCTCCCAATAGTGCTATTGTTTAACTTTGTTATGCTCGACATGGCCATGAGAAATTTTAGTCATCCATGTAGGTGGGGTGTTCTATATGTCGTTTCTCTTTCATGGAATATTTTCAATCTATGCCCATTCACTCTAAAGATTTTGCCCGTATCTACGCTTTCAATCTCAATAGCACCATAAGGAAACACAGTAGTAACAACAAATGGGCCAACCCATTGAAAGCAAAACTTATCAGGCATAAGCTTTAGTCAAAAATTATATAATCTCAAATTGTTTTTGCATGAGCACGTTATCATGAAACAACTTGGAATTCTCTTTGTACAATCTCGAATTCTCATATGCTTCCAATCTTAACTCCTCCAATTCCTGCAATTGTAGCAGTCTTGACATTCCAACTTGATCTAAGTCCATGTTGCACCGAACTGCCCAATAGGCTTTATGCTCAATTTCGACAGGTAGGTGTTGTTTGCATGTGTGTAGATGAATGATTTAATCACACAATTTATTGTGCAAGTGTACATAGTCTACAGCAAGTGATAAGTATTTTTATATCGTATCCATAGGGATTAACGATAGATTTTAACCTATTTGTTCTTAATCTCTTAGTGAATTCAAAGGTAACAAGAGTGAATGATTGATGGTTGTTTATAATTAATGCTAAATCGAATTAAATGATAGAGTAAAGAGAATGTTTAAGCAGTTGTAATGATGAAAGTGAATGGGTTCGGATTAAGGTAACATGAAGTTTTCCCTGAAGTAGAATGTTGAAGCAAAAGAATTTCTGGATCAAATCACACAACAATAGTCTTTTGAAATCTTTCTAGATCTTACAGTTATCTTAAGTTAATTTTCATTAATCCATTGACACCAGCACCGGGTGTTCGATCGGTCTCCAGTAGATGCTAAAAACTTGATTGCCACCCAGTGTGATGCACCGCAGTGTACTGGTTAGTTTTAGAATAGTGAATATGAGTGTCGAGTGTCGTCCTCGGGATTGGGTTTCTAGTTTGATTGATTACCACAGACAATCACACCTCATTTTATCTAGGGAATCGATTATTAAGAAGGAAATCTAAGTTACACTACTCTTACTCCTAGATAGGTGGAGGACACATAATGAGAACATGCCTTGACTCTAATTGCTATGCTCATGACCCTAAACTTTACTAATAACGGATTTCCCTATTGCCACGCAACTATAAGCTTGGTTCGGCTTCCTCTCTCGCGCTCCGCTAGTCTCTTACTAAACATGAAGACTCAACCTCTCGGTCTATTACCAACACACCTAGCAAGGCATTACGAACTACCCACCGACTACTACCTTTAGTAGACCTATTGTGATCCCATCCTCTCTCGAGCTCAGGGAAAACCCACTTGTCATCACGATTCACAACAGACCCACTAGAGATAATAACACATGCTTCTCTAAAATAGACCTCTGTTCATCACGTTAGCCTACTACAATCATGCAATCAAGATCTAATTTAAGCCCTCCTCTCTCGAGCTAAAACTTAAATCATGCATCAATCTAATCCTTGATCAGAAGATTAAACAACATTAAGCACACAATTACATGATAATCACGGGGAATGAAAAATCCATAACATTAATAAAGCGATAAACAGAGTCACAATGCATTACTTCAAGGTAAGGAGGAATTCTGCCACTCAAATTCGCAACTTAAAACAAAAATTCCTAAGGAAAAACACAAAACAAAACAAGTATAGAAAATGAGAAGAAAACTCCCAAAGATGCGTGCCAAACTCGTTCCCAACGTAAGACCTGCAATCCCAAGCCTCGGATCGCTCTGGGGACTAAATGGGAAGCTCCCTCTCCTTTTGAAATATCGTGCTCCAAGTCTCGCTCTCAGATCTTCAAGTGGCCTCCCCAATTTTGGATGACAAAATGAACTTAAAAAGAGCATTCTGCTCGCAGTGTTGAGACGCCACAAGTCAGTATCTCAACATTGCCTCATGTACGGTCAAAGGCATGCAGCGCATCTAACATTTAGGACGAAAAAATATGACAGCATTGAGAAGCTGAAGGACAGAGTCTCAACGTTGCTTCGGGTTGCAGTAGGAGTGGCAAGCGTGCCCGACTGGGGTTGAGCGCTGGGTCGAGGGGTGTCGCAACGCTGCTGGGTGAGGCGCGTAATTTGGGCGAGGAGCGTGCATGCGTGCAGCATGGGGGCACTGATGTGCGGCATTGAGCGGCGTTGAGACGCCTGCACGGGCTATGCAATGGGCGCGCATGCGCTGCTTGCGCTTGTGCGTGATTTGCTACAGTGTACAACGTCTCAACACTGATGATCCAAGCCCAGATTTTCCAGCTAATTTCAGCGTCTCAACGCCTGTGCATAGCGTCTTGACACTCCCTCTTCGGGTCCTTTGTATTTTTGGCCTTCTTTCTTCTTTCCTTAGCAAAAATTGGTCTTCTTAAGCTCGTTTTTTTACCCTAACAACCCCGAATTCATCTTCTCATCTAATTAAGCTCGGCACCTACAAATTAACATAAAAACATGTGAAAGCACTGAAATTATCGAACAAAACTAGCTAAAATCAAGCTTAAGGATAGCACATTTTCGTGTGCTATCATCCATATCAGTTAAACTTGTTATTTTAGTGAATTAAGTGAGTGATTATTCCTAACCTCCTCACTTAGCCGGCAACTAACCTATTCTAGAGGCTAATGTGTTTTAAAAGCAATCTACTTGTCACGTTTTCTTCTGAAACTTAGAGAAGATATTTATGTGTGTTGATCAGGCAGACATAAACATTAATAAATAGTGAACACTTACAAAAAAAATCAATCCAACAAACTCTTACTTCGAAACTAAATCACTTCACTACCCTATCTCTTAATCCTCACCCAAAGGTGATTAGTTCATCCAAAAATAAAGAAAAGACAACAATAAATAAATAAAAATAGTAGAAGAGTTCATAATGAAATGAAATCCTAAAGCATTATAGAAATCGGTATTTTCAAGAAGTTGGCGAGTAGAATCGGTTTTCTCTTCCAACCTCTACAAAGTCTCTCCTCCTACGAGCTCCTCTCAGTTAATGTAAGGTATAGCAACAGTGATTGGTGAAGAAGTTGCAGAAAAATAAAATCGCAAAGTGAACTAACGAAACTCTCCAATTCAACTCAAACGAAAACTAAAATTTGAACTTCTTCTTTTGGCAGCCTCCTCTTCAATTTATAAGTCTCCTTTTGTGATTAAAAAATCTATGAGGTCAAATCGTCCACATGGCTCTCATCTAACAATGGATTAATTTCGTAAAAGTTAGATTTTGTTTCCCTATTTGAATTTTTCGTAATCTTCGCGCAGATTCTATCTATCCGTTTTGCTAGATAAATGCTCCATCAAATATCTACCCAACAAAGTACGCAAAATTAGTAGCAATTTAAGCACAATTCCTTTCAATTCTATCGTAAAGAGAATGATGTGACAATCTAGAGGTTCTCAAAAGTCATGTAAGCAAATCAAAGGTAAATCAAGCATTTATTCCTTAATCGAAAGGCAGTTTACTTGAAGCATAAGGTGAAATCTATCCTAAAAGACTCCTAAAAACTCGAGTAATGCTTTAAAATTTTGAGAAAACAAAATAATTGATCAACTATCAAGTTATGTCACATCTCTTTTAGGTCAATCTATTATCTTCCCTTCATCTTTCTAGACGTGCCACATATTTCACTTATTCTAAACGTTCTAACTCTTAGCTAGCTAATTCCTACGTCATCAAGTCCACTATGCAACACCTCAATCAGATTATCATTATATTCCCTTATCTAGTCGGTCTTTGTATACCCTAGATTTCAAGGCATACAAATTGCTCAACAATTGCTCTTTCAAAAGTAATGAACACAACAGAACTTTTGTTCCGTTCAAGTCACAACTTTTTCAAGACAAATCAATTATCAGGAATTTCATTCATATTCTTGGTAGCAAGCCTTCTTGTTCTAAAGATATAGTAACATTCAGACAACACTCATCCCTCGTAATTTCATTTTTCTGATTTTTTTTTATTTGAATATTCACCTGTCTTCTAATTTTCAGGAAGAACACAAGTGTCTAAAGGGAGAGGAGTGTACTACCAAGAACAAAGGAATGCACATTTATAGTATTAAAAGGTTTGATAAGAAAAAGGACCAAAGGGACTTGGCATCCCCAAACTTACAATGTGCATTGTCCCCAATGTGCTGGATAGAAAAGAGGGAAGGCAAATCCCCAAACTTGGTCTAAGGCAACATGGACCAGTTTGATCTAGCACCTCTAATTGTTTGAGCAAAGTTTTCTTAGGGATCAACCAGATTAAAAGCATTGTCTCTAGACTAGGTGAAATAAATGGACTTATTTGTGCAAAAGGAATTTAAGTGGATAGGTTTTCAACCCTAAGAAACAAGAACTAAACTCTCATATTAGCTAAATGATGATGTTGTTGAAACATGTCCTTTGCTCAATCAAGTTTATGCTATTCTATAATGACAATCAGATTATTATAGCAGAACAAATGTTTCCTCAAAACCCATAGAGATTCCTTTAATATTAAGATCAGAGAGGTACACAAAAATATCGATTCAAGAGGAGGGAGGAGAGGTTCATCATAAGCAGAACAAAAAGAAGAAAAAAGAAAGTAAAAACAAAAAGCATAAAAAATAAATAAACAAAGATTTCATATTGAAGTAAATAGTTCTAGTAGAAGAGATAGGGACAACCAACATCCCTAGAAAGTTTAATCTTTAAACACTGGATCTTACTCCTCTACAGCCTCGTCATACACCACCAGAGGTGGTGGGATCCAAGGGTTCATCAAGTCATCAGGGACGGGTGGAAAGGCAGCATATGTTTTGACAAAATTGGCGCACAAAGCCTCCTTCAGAGCAGCATCATAGCCAGGCATAGTTCTAAAACGTTTAGAGTTGCCTTTCTTGGAATTCGATTCTGCTCATCAGAAGATCTTGTTGCTTCAATAGCCTATATCCTCTACATAGTAGTCCTCCTCCTAGCCTTGGTAATTATCATCCTGTTGTAATTGTACATTGTTGGCGGTATCAATCACACCCTTATCAAATAAGGAAATGTCATCTTAATAGATTGGGATGCTAACCCGCTTACACAACACTGTAATAGTGTTGGGAAAGAATAATTTACCTACAGTCTCTTGGCATATAGATATATTTCTAGAGCAATGATTTTTCCCACATCAATACTCAAACTTTGCATTATGGCAAAAACTAAGAGGATGTGATCCTTCTTAATGGTTGAGTTATGAGTGACTGGAAGCAGACATAGCTTCAAGAAAGAAAGCCAAATAGTGGGTTCAGTCTTCAAGAAGGTAGATTGAAATGTGCGTGCTCCATTGACATCCTTCTATGCCTTCTTCACGGACTGCTGCGTTTAATTGTTCTTGAGAGGGTGCAATGATCATTTCATTGTACATTGCATGCGAAAAGTTTTGAAGATTGTAGATATTGTTGATCGCGCCAAGAGAGAAATCAAAAGGAACATCATGCACCATGTTTCAAAACCATTACTCTCATCAAGGTTAGCATAGAACTCGGGTACAATGCCCACGATTGCAGCGTGAGGTTTCTGACAGAAAGTATCCCAAGAATGGTTGATGATACCTGTAGAAATATCTCACGGAAGATCCTCGAATGGTTCTAGCAAGCCTTGCTCTGGGAGGAAATCCCTTTTCTTAATGGTTTGATAATATTCTCGTGTTGCATCATTAACCAGCCTCTCCAAAACTGTTCCATACAAGGGTTCGTTCCCTTTTTGCTTTGCTCTTTTAACAGTGGGGGTGTCATTTTTCGGTTCTTTTGATGGTGTCATTTTCTTCTTGTTGTTTGATTTCTTCTTCTTCCGTGGTGTGCTAGGTGATGGTTTCGTATGTATCTCTTCTATCGGGCTTTCTGTTTCAACTTCTTCTTGGACTATCGCTGCATCCATTTGCTCTTCCCTTGTGGTGGGTATTACAACTTCTTGCTCTTCTTCAGTCGGAGCCTCAGGTTCTTCTTCCGCGCGAGCTTTCCGTTGAATAGTTGGTGTAGAGGGTTCGCCCTCTTGCTTCAAAGCTTGTATTGATGCCAAGACTTCCTCTACGATGGTTTACACCTTGACTAGGGTAGAGGTTTTACGACTTTCTTGGTTTTCTTCTTCTTTTCTGTCACTGGTAGAGGTGGATTCGGTTCTTCGGGCGGAGGGGATGTGTGAGCATCTAGCAGCAGATCAACGTCAAAGTCACACACCTTGGTTCTTCTTCTGAGCGGCATTGTGACTTCTTGTTGAAGAGTTTTGCTTACAAAAGAAGAAGATAAGATTAATTATGGAAGACAATGAAGATGAAGAACGACTCAAGAGCATAAATAAGAAAATAAATTGATGGCATATTAGTCATTTCATCAACAATTAGTTTAAAAATCTCTTAATTAATCCATGCAAAATTAGTATGTTTAGAATAAAATATTCCAAATGATCTGTTTAATAATTTTAGTAAATTTGTTATTGAATAAGTAGATTGTTAAGTATAGCTCTATAAATCCAATAAACTAAGAACCCATGGCTATAGTACAAATACTTGGACTTTATGTGGAGACATAAAAATGGATCAAGTTCGAGTCAATAGCCAAAATGGTGTATAGTATAAGGATTAGGCTGGGTACCTTATCCTAGGGACACTATAGGATGCAGTCTACTTTGTATATGATACAAACGATGTGATTCTGAATCGTTCATGTGGAGACATGTGAGTGGAGGTGTTCTATGATAAGAGTTTGCATAAGACCAGACCACGAAATAGTCATTGTTTCTTTATAACACTGTTTAAGGATAAACAATGACTTATTTCATTATTGATGACCTAGGTAACTTGATCTTAATCCTGAGCTAACAATGAACTCATGTTTATTCGAGATTATCCTTAGATCTGCATGGGTGAGAGAGGCTCATCATCGCTTGCTCAATAAGCCTCTCATTTCAAGGGTAAGATTGGGTAGATAGCTAGGGACATGGTCGTGCAAGATAGAATTCACTTCTGCCCGACTTTAGGGATAGTAGAGAGGTTGTTCCCTTAAGTGATGATTCTAGGTCTTGAACAAGGGGCCACACCGTCTCATTGGCCCGAGAGGGACTCGATTTGGTGGTAGGACCACAAACCAATTGTTCATTAGAGGGTCAGTGGTACTTAAAAAGCAAGAAGTAATCTAAGGGTAAAATGATAATTTTGACCTAGCTGAGATTACGAACAACCTGTGAAGGGTCAACTTACTAATCATGGTTATATCAAATGAACAGAAATATATCTATAGTGAGAAGAGTGCAGCTACGAGCTTTAGTGGAGTGACCCGTGAGTTAATGAATGTTGGTTAGCTAGGTTAAAAGTTTAACCAGTTAATCTCGGATCGTTGGAGCTCATGATCTATTGGTCCATTAGGTCCCTTGGCTAGCTCACATCGGATAAACCTTAGAACAGTGTGGTGAATGAATTTGAAACATTCAAACTTGATTAAGGGAGTGAGCATTAAATATATTCGATATATTTAACATCTCAATGTTTAATTGCGAATTAAACGTACAAGAAAAGTTCAAAACAATATTTAAATGAGATTTACATATTATATATATGAATATGAATTCATATTCAGAATTTTTTTTTTCGAAAAACTGGGATTAGTGTGGTTTTAATATTATTGTAATATTTGATATTAAAATAATATCATTAATTTAAAATTGATTTTAATTTTACATTTTATTTTTATTTTGGATTTGATAAAAAAAAAAAGGAAAATTAAAAGAAAAAATCAAGTTAGTGGAAAAATCCACTAATATGATTTTTCCTTACAAGATTTTGAGG
>JAOANK020359097.1:0-14195 GCA_026257165.2 Telfairia occidentalis | reverse complement strand
TTTTCCAATGTATGATTAAGCTAATTTGAGTGTTGTGATCCTACTTCCGCTGTGTGTGCATGTTGATGCATCTATCATTTTTTTGTTATCGTAAACAATTAAATGAAGAATAGTTTGAGGTTAATGCCCATAATAATTTCATTGGGATAGGTGAATTTATAATACACGTAGAACAAAATCTGTGATGTAAATCTAAGAAAATATCGAAACAAATACAGTTAAAATTTGATATACTGAGATACACTTAACATGCCCCGCAAACTTATGACACCTAAGATAGGGACAAAAGTTTGGAGGATAGGAACTGAAAACGGTGAATAGGATGAGATTTGGTGAAGATATCAGCAAGTTGTGAAGCAGTTGGGATGTACTCCAGGCGAATATCCTTTCGAACAACACGTTCCCGAACAAAATGAAAGTCAATTTCGACATGTTTTGTGCGGGCATGAAACACTGGATTGGAGGTCAATTAGATGGAGGAACGATTATCACACCAAAGAGTGGGTGGAGTAGAGAGATACAAACGGAGATCCTTACAAAGCTGAAGTAACCAAGAGAGCTCAGCAGTAGTGGTGGCGAGAGCACGATACTCAATAGATGAACGAGAAACAATGGACTGCTTTTTATCACACCAAGAAATGGGATTGGGTCCCAAAAAAATGACATACTCAGTAGTGGAGTGACGATTAGTGATATCACCAGCCCAATCAGAGTCAGAGAAGGCATGAAAAAATAATGGGTCAGCTGTAAAGCGAAGACCAGTATGAAGTGTGCCTTTAACATAACGCAAAATGCGTTTGACAGCAGCCATATCAAGAGACGAGGGAGAATGCATGTGCTGGCATACCCTATTGACAGCATAACATATGTCGGGATGAGAAAAGGTGAGATACTGAAGCGCACCAACCATTTGACGGTACATATTGGCCTCAGAAGAGGAACAGGGGCGAGCCACAGTAGTATGAGAAGTTTTGAGAGCACTCGGAGTAGCACAGGGTTTGGCATCCTAAAGACCAAAATGATGTAGCAAGTCACGAACATATTTAGTCTAAGTAACCTGAAGACCAGAGGATGTGGACTCAATTTCCAGGCCAAGGAAATATTTGAGACTACCAAGATCCGTCATGTCAAACATGGACTGTAGGTGCAAGATGAACTGGTCAACGAAGGCAGTATCATTGCCAGTGAGAATAATATCATCCACATACAGAAGAAGGTAAGTAATCGAGGTGTCAACACAACGAACAAACAAAGAAGGGTCAGCATGAGAGGCAACAAACCCAAAGACACCAGTGATATGACTAGTGAAACATTCAAACGAAGCCCGAAGTGCCTGCTTCAAACCATACAGAGACTTGTGCAGACGACAGACATGATGAGGAAAATCAGGATGAACAAATCCTTGTGGTTGAGACATATAAACCTCTTCAGTGAGAGAATCATGAAGAAATGCATTCTTAACATCAAGTTGTCGAAGAGGCCAGGAGAGAGAAGCAGATAATGTCAGTATCAATCAAACTGTAGGCTTCTTGACCACTAGACTGAAAGTCTCACCAAAATCGAGACCATATTCCTGATGAAAGCCTTTTGCAACAAGACGGGCCTTAAACCGAGTGAAAGAACCATTAGGGTGTCGTTTAATACGATAGACCCACTTACAACTAATAACATTCTTATGAGGCGACAAGGGAACCAATGACTAGGTCTGCTATTTTTGCAAGGCATTAAACTCATCGTGCATAGCATGTTGCCCTTGAGGTAGTTTACAAGCAGCAGTGAAGGAATTGGGTTCACATAAGTCAAAGGACATAAGATCAGCAATAAACGCCTTGCATTTAGAAATACCAGACTTGGATCGTGTCTGCATGGCATGTGTATTAAAGGAAGCCGGCAGAGCGAGAGAGACCGGAGGTGCTGGAGGGACTGGAGGCGTAGGCAAAGTGAGTGAAGCATGCACAACATCAGAAGCATTGAGAGATACATCAGGCGGAGCAATTGGAGGCGGAGTGGAAACCACTATAGGGGATGATGCAGCAGGTCCGGAAGAAGCAACTGAAGGAGAAGAGTCGACCAAACCAGACACATCAGGCAGAGGGTGCGGGAGTAGGGTAGGATCAGAGGAAGAAGCAGAGGCCAAAAGAAGAGAAGAAAGAGGAGATGTAGACGAAGGAGGCGGAGGAGAAAGAGGAGAGGGAGAAGGAGTGGCAAAAGGAAAGATAGACTCATCAAAGATGACATGACGAGAAACAAAGAATTTTTGGGTGGACAGGTCAAAGCAAATATAGCCTTTCATGCCAAGAGGGTAACCAAGAAAGACACATTGGTGAGTACGAGGTTGAAGTTTATGCTTATAGTATGGACGTAATAATGGGTAACAGGCACATCCAAAAGTGCGGAGATGTTGAAAATCAGGAGAAGACGAAAATAAACGCTCAAAAGGGGACATATTATCCAAAGAGGGGCAAGGAAGACGATTAATTAAAAACACAGCAGTGGCAACGGCATGGTACCAAAAACACAAAGAAACAGAAGCACGAGAGAGTACAGATAAAGCAATTTCAATAATATGACGATGCTTACGTTCAACAATACCATTTGTTCAGGTGTATAAGGACAAGAAGTTTGATGCATAATACCACTAGAGTCAAATAAGGAACGCATAGAGGAATTTACAAACTCCCCACCACCATCACTACGAAAAATCTTAAGGTGAGAGTTAAGTAAATTTTCAACAAAAGGTTTAAATTTAGAAAAAACAGAGAAGAGATTTGATTTATGTACTGAAGGAAAAATCCACGTAACAAGAGAAATCATCTCAGGGGAAGGACCGCAGACATCACTATGAATAATGTTCAGGGGACTCACGATATAGTACGAGAACGAGAAAATGAAAGCCTAAACATTTTACTAGAGAGACAATGTGAACAAACACAATGCTTAGCATAACAAGAAGAGGCAATATAAGAGTTTTTGTGCAATATATCAAGCACGAACTTATTTGGATGAAATAACCTATCATGCCATAAACTGAAAACAATATGTGGGAGATGCGCCATGTACCCATGAGTAGAAGGAGAAGAGGAGTTGAACGACGAAGTCGGAATGGGATATAGACCATTTGAACTAGGGCCTCGGAAGAGGATTGTTCTCTTACAACTGTCTTGAATAGAGAAGAAATCAAAACCAAAGATAAAAACACAGTTATTATCACGACAGAATTGATTAACAGAGAGTAAATTGACAGTGATGGTGGGTACACGAAAGAGATTATGAAGGACAAAGGAAGCAGAGGGGGTGTTTAAAATACTCGAACCTGAATGTGTTACTGGCAAGGTCTGACCACTCCAAACAGTCACACGTTCCTCACCATTATATTCATTTCTAAGGTGAGATGAGCATGGCACACACTATCGGAGAGCCAAAATTCATTACCATTGGGCCGAGAAGTAGATGCGGTAAGAGCAGCAAGTTGAACCAGAGGGAACCGTCCCTGAAACGCATGATTCATGCTATTATAGCAATCGAGAGAGTTGTGCTCAAACTTCTGACAAATTTGACAAGTAACTCTATTAGATTGTGGAGGAGCATCAGAGAAGGAGGGAGAGCTGGAGGAGACTGGCCCAGTAGTGATTCCTGATGAAACGCTACCGAAACCAGATGATGATGTATTGGATGCATGCTGGGAATTAGACTGGAAAAATTGACCTGGTCGATCAGACTGGGTACCTCGTCCTCGTGATGGTCCACGGTTGCGGCCACGAGAAGGAACAGGAGGGCGAAACCTCGCGGCCATAGCGGTAGGTTGAAATAATGACTCAACCTCCTTGGTTTGAGACACAATGGCAGCCTCCTCAGCTTTAAGAAGAACATGAAGGTTCCCAAGACAAGCTGGTGTAGCACGAGTGCGAAGAGACGGGCGAAAAGCATTATATTCTTGAGGCAGACCATTCAATGTTCAAATAAGCATATCTTCATCATCAATATGAACACAAACAAAATGCAGCTTATCGTAGATTGATTTAATTCTCTACACATACTCATCAATTAATTCGGTGCCCTTTTTACTAATTTTCTGTAACTCAGTCTTTAAATCAATAATATTCGTACGAGTAAAAGAAGAGTACCGGCGCTCCAAAGACTCCCAAACCTGTTTTGAAGTTTGACAACCAACAACTAGGCCAAGGCCGGCTGGGACAAGGTAGCATTAATCAGAGTTCGAAGAGCATGATGTTGCGAGTTCCATAAGTCAAACTTGGGATTGGGCATAGAGGACCCACTATCATCAATAAGAAACTGTGGAGGACAAAGACAAGAACCATCAATATATCCAAATAGATGATCAGCACGAAGAATGGCGTCAAGTTGATACTGCCAAAGAGTGTAATTGGTGGAATCCAAATGAACAGACACGAGAGTACAAATATTAGATAACAGAAATAAGGGGGAATGAGCAAATTGATGCTCAAGGTGGAGTAGAGCGACAAAGTGCAACATCCCACCAACACTGATATCACCGGTGGTTGAGGAGGATAGACCGACAGCAGCAATGGCGAACGAATTTTGGTCAGCGGTGACCGATGGATATGTTCCAACAGTAGGTCGTTCTGCGGCAAGAGCCATAGTGGAAGAGATGTGAGTATCAGCCATACCGGACAAGAGAGAACACCGAATCTGAAGAAGAACAGCCGCGGTTGCTGCTGGATGTGAGCAATGGTGGCCGGAGCAGCTGGAGTGGTGGTTGGACTTGTGCCGTCGTGTGACGTGGTGAGCAGCTGTGCGATGCAGCGAGCGACGGTTCGACGCTGCTGGATCGGAGCGGTAGATCTGGATCTGCGAAGGTCAACAAAACTGGGCTGTGGTCGGCAGAACTATGCCGCTGGGGGGTAGATCTGGGTCGGCGAAGGGGCGACGAAACTGGGCGACGAACCTATGCGGCGGTGGCTTGCAGTTTGCTTGACAGAGCAAACCCTTAAAAAAAAAATAATAAAATAAAAATAAATATTTGTTATTGACATTTGTCTGGGGCTCTGATACCATGAAAACTTTTAAAGGAAGAATAGTTTGAGGTTAATGCCCATAATAATTTCATTGAGATAGGTGAATTTATAATACACGTAGTACATAATCTGTGATGTAAATCTAAGAAAATATCGAAGCAAATACAGTTAAAATTTGATACATGGAGATACACTTAACATGCGTGAGTCATTTTTTCCTATTTTACTTTTCTTATATTCTTTTAGATTATTTATACATTTAAAATATTGGAGGGTATAGGTAATATTAGTACAAATGACATGTTATATTTTATAGAGTATATAGATTACGTAGATACATTTGAAATACTTAAAGAGTAAATAGATCATTTACACATTTCGAATGATAGAGTATATGGATTATTTAGGGTAAATGAATTATTTATATAAATGAAATGTTAATATTTTTAGAATATATGAATTATTTAAGGTCAAGATTGCAATATTTATCAAAATAAGATTAAATGGGATAAAATTAAAAATTTAGTTTAAACGTTGATACATATTACCACGAAGACTATTTGTACTTGTAGCTTTTTTGTTTTTTTTCTTTTTTGAGTTCAACATATGAGGGCGGGGGATTCGAACCCATGATCTTTTAGTTAAGAAAATATGTCTTTAACCAGTTGAGCTATGCTGGGTTTGGCTATATGTACATGTAATTGTGGCTAATTGGCTTGGTAGTAGCTACTAACAAATTTGGTTTCAATAGCGACCATATCCTATTGTGTTTTCTAAAATCCGAACCCAAGCACAACTCTAATTAAGCCCTTATTTATATGACAATAGGTCATTTGTTAACAGGGATGACAACACATATGTGTACATTTAAAAATAGAAAATTCTAAAAAATAGTTAAACAACTTTTATTTTGAGGAATGACCAACTTAAAAATAAAAGCATTTTGATTAATTTTTTTGGTACAAAATTACCTGATTTTATAGGAGAATTCTTCTCTATAAAAATAAAAAACCAATAATTTAGGGGATAAAAAAATAATACTAATAAAATAAAGAAAAACTCAAAAGAAAGCCTATAATCTAGGGAATAAGACTAAAACTAAAAAATAAAAAAAATAAGAAAAAATCAAAGATAAAAAAATTTGAAAAAACATTTCAAATAAGATATTTAAAAATTTTAAATTTTCCTACCATTTAATCCAAATAAAATAATTATAAATAGAAGTTTGAATCAATATAATCATTATTCAAAATAGATATAAAAATTTAAAATTAAAAAGTCTGCAAAGGAATCCAAAATTGAGTGACAAAATTGATACGAGAATCAATGAGGAGCACAAATAGACAAAATTGATATGGCAAACAATTAGACATATATACTAAAGCACAAATCAAAAGAAAAAAAAAGAAAAAGATACTTGAAATTGAGAAAGACTTTTTCAATCTTCCATCCAAAGGGAGTCGCAATCTGCAAGAACTCTAAATATTTGTTAAGATATAGAGCAAAAATTTAGCTCCTTATGAGTAAGGTATTGTGTGAGAAAGCTCCTTTGTAAGCAAGTATTGTTCTTTGGTGAGCAAGTTGTATGTCTACTTAACGAGGCTCTTTTGAGTTCTTAGAACAAGGGATTCGTGAGTCATTTTTCTTCGAGAAAAAAAGTGAGAAATCCTCTTTAAAGAGAAAGATTCATAAGACATTTTTTCCTGAGAGAAAAGTGTGCGGAGTTTTCTTTAAGCAGTGTAAACTCTTGTAATTCACTTTGATAGTTTTTGTGAAACCTGCATTGGTAGCTGAGAACTAGACATAGCCCAACATTGGAGTGAACAAGTATAAATGCGATGTTGTTCTCTTCCTTCTCTTTACTTGATTGATTATTGTTCTTGTTATGTAATAAGATTAGTTTATATATTTACCTAAGCAACCTATTTCAATTGGTTATTGATTATGCATAATTGAAACTTGAATCAGTTTAGGCATTGAAATTAGATATATATTGATTGCAACTGTGTATTTGGGGTTATTATATATATCTGAAATATCCCCTAACAAGTGGTGTCAGAGCTTATTTGGTTGAAGAATAATGTAAGGATAAGACGAAATCTTATTTACCTTTAATGGTTCGGATTTTGGCTCTTGGAAGTTGTTAGTATTGAATTACTTGTATTCCAAAGAATTAGACTTAGCTTTGGATGAGAAGTTGGATGATATGGAAGAGTTAGAATAGAGGAAATTGGGCAGGAAAGTGCTGGGGACCGTTCGCTTGACTCTGACCAAGTAGTTAGAGCAGTGTGGCGAAGAAAGCCACCACTGTAGGGTTGATGATGACTTTGTCCAACATGTACAAAGAACCCTCAGTAAATAATAAGCTTTATCTTGCAACTAAGTTTTTCAATTTGAAAATGTTTGAAGGATCATATGTTGTTGCAAACTTAAATGAGTTTGATTTGTTAATTAACAATTTAGCTGTTGTTGATTTAGAATTCAATGATGAATTCAATGCTATACTTTTGTTAAGATCTTTGCGTGATAGTTGAAAGTCCATGAAATCTACAATTTCCAAATTCATGTGGAAATGAAAAAATTGTTGTTCTCTTGAGTTAGAGATGCGATCCTAGTAGAAGAAATTCTTAGGAAGGACTCAAAATTTGCTTCTACTTCTAGTTCAGCGTTTAATGTAGACAGAGAAATGATTAATAACAAAAGTCAAGGGAATCGAGAAAAGACAAAGAGCAACAGAAGTAAGTCTTAAAACAACAAATTTGAGTGTTTAATTTGGAACTGTGGCAAGGAATGTTGCAAGGTTCCAAAGAAAACTGAGGGGAATGAAGCTAGTGCAAATGTTGAGGCTGACAAGTTCTCGCAGTTGAAAGTGCTTACGACACATGGGCAATAGATTCAAGTGTGTCTTTCCACACTACAAGAGACGTGGGATATTATGGTAAATTATGTTGTAGGAAATCATGGAAAGATATATCCAGCTGATGGAGAGCCCTTAGACATCATTGGGATCGGTGATGTGGACTTAAATATGGCGAATGGTTAAATCTAAAAATTTTGCAAGGTACATCACATCCAAAATATGATGAAGAATAATTTCTATGGGGGAAATTAGTTAATGAAGGATGAGAAAGATATCCTTAGGGCAAGAAAACTGGAAGGTCACCAAAGGTGGCATGGTGCTTGCTAAAGGAAGCAAGTCAGAACTCTGCATGTCAACAACAACGACAACGATATGGTAGTTATTGAGGATCATTTGAGTCAGATGGATCAGTGACATAATAGGCTGAGACACATGAGTGAGAAAAGTATAAAAATTCTTCACTCAACAAGAAAGGTGCAGGGGCTTAAGACAATTGAACACAAGTTACGTGAACGGTGTGTCTTTGAAAAACAAAAGAAGTTCACCTTTGTCAAGATAGAAACAACCCCAAAGCCTACTAAATTAAAGCGGGAAGGTATCTTTCCTTGGAGGTTTCAAATACTATGCGATTTTCATAGATGACTCAAGTAGGAAGGTATGGACATATTTTCACAAACATAAGTCTAATGTGTTTTCTAGTTTCAAAATTTGGAAGGCTATGATTGAGTATGATACGGATCTGAAAGTCAAGTACCTGAGGTTAGACAACGACGAAGAATTTAAAAGTATTGTATAGACAATGAGATTGTGATATGAACCAAGATGTTCTCACCCTACCTCCAGGACCAATCTCTCGATCAAGGGCTGAATAGCTTCAACTAGCCTTTGATTCTGGCATACAAATAGAGGTGAACTTAACTAAGGAAGATCAAGAAGGGAAAAACAGACAAAAGCTCTATGCATGGGGGGTAGATGAAGCTACAAGAAGAGATTTAATTTAATTTAATTATTATTATAATTTTTGCTAATTATAAGTCTTTTAGGTTTTTATGCATTAGCTATATATTAAAGTTTTTTTTTTTTTTTAATTTAACATTCTCTAGGGTTCATTTCTTTTTAAAATATTTTTGACATCATTAGAAGTAAAATAAGCTAGGGTTAATTTATGTAACAGAAGAAACAAATTTTAGATTTAGACTGAAACTTTCTGCAACATTACATTTTTCTGATGACTGAGAGTTCATCTTTTTCATTGCAATTTTTGATCTAGGGTTGCAAGCTTGAACATTCAAGTAGGTTTGATCAACCTTCTTGTGGAGTTTTAAACCTTCAGTAAGGAACAAATTCTCTTTACCTCTTAATCTTTGATCATCAACGTAATCCTTATCTAATCCTATACTTGGGTTTGATTCTAATTGATTTGGGGTTTTTAGGGCTTGATAATTAAGGGTTCTTCCTAAGTGGAAAACTTTTTAATTATACTTTTCTAGGGTTTCTCATCATTTGGTATCAGAGCTTATGCTCTATATCGGATATATCTGTGAGTTTTCTTTTTTAGACTTTTAGTTGTTGAATTCTTGATTCATTTTTCTGATCTTGTAGAGGAGTTATTTTTTTTCTTCATTGTGATTTGGGTGGAAAACGGATTAAAAATAAGAATAATTAAAAAAAAAAAGTAGAAGAAAATTTGTCAATCTGCAGATCAGGCGAAGAAGAAAAAGAAAAGGAAAAAAAAAGAAGCAGTTTCCTTGTTCTTGGTGATAAACAGATTAAAAAAAGGTAGCAACTGATTGGGAAAAAGAAAAAAAAAAGAAACAATTTCATCGTTCACTTGCATCTTGTTGGAGCGAAGGAAGAAAGAAAAAGAGAAAAGCAACAGTTTCATTGTTCTGTTGTTGAAGCGAAGAGGAAAACAATCGTTAATAGTGTGAATACAAGCAGGTTGCTGAAACAAGCAGGTCAATTCAAGTAGCTGAATTTTCGTAAGTTTTAAGTTGTTGAAATTCATTAAAAAAAAAATATAGAAGAGACAAAGGTCATTTTTGTTCTTTTTGGTGAACTTTTCTTGCTCAAGTTCAAGCTCTAAGGATCATCTAAGTTTTAGACTTCTAGGGTTCTAAAGGATATATCTTGTCAATTTTAGAGTTTTGGGAGAAACTTGTGCTCCTAATTCTTGAATCTTATTTTCTTGGCTTCTTTAATTTGCTTTAGCTTTTGTCTAGTTGTTTTGTTTTTCTTTGTTCATCTTGCATAAGTCTTTGAATTTTGAATATTTGATTTTTAATTCTAGATGTCTGGTTTCTTTGTTTCTTATTCTAGTTTGTTGGATCTTGAACATTAGGTTCTTGATTACTAGTTTTCTTGTCTTGTTTATTCAATTTTTCTTTGCTTGAGTTTGACACACTTTGTAATCATGCTTACTTGATTTATGTATAGTTTGCTGTAGAATCTTGATTGCATACTCTCAGTTCTACATCATCAATTTGAGCGAGATCGCATCCTTGTGAGCGAGAGCAAACATTGTAGAGTGTAAACATGAATGAACCACATTTATTGAGTGAAAACGTGAGGGAGTGATTTATGAGGTCCACGTTTTTTCTTTCACATGTTTTTCTTTTGCAGCAATGTTAAATCCAAAAGATAGGCCTCACAATGGAGATGTTCAACAAGAGGAGCCACAAGAACGAATTTTGAAAAGGTCATGCAAAATGTAGAGACCATGATTAATGAAAGGTTTGATAGATTGAAGCAAAGACTTCAAGTTAAGGATAGACCTCAAGCAAGGAGGCAACACATAGAGGGTTTAGAAGAGGAAGAGGACTTGGATCAAGAAGATGATGATGATCTTGACCCGGTTATAGTTGTGTCTAGAAGAGGAGAACGTCGAGGCTTAAAGAGAAGAGGAGGTTTCCAAAATAGGCGATCACTGGATAGAAGAGAAGACAACTATGGAGAACGAGGATTTGGTAACATCAAGATTAAATTTTTCAAGTTCCATGGTACTTCTGACCCTGAAGACTACTTGCAATAGGAGCACGAAGCATGGCTCATATTCAATTGCAACAACCTTACAAAAGAGAAAACGATGAACTATCTCTATTACACATTTTAAAGGTTATGAATAAACTTGGTGGGATAAGGTGTGTTTTAAAAGAAGGAGACGCCAAGAGGGCCAAGTGGAGACATGGTTGGAACTGAAGGATCTCATAAGAACGTGATTCATTTCCAAACATTACTTGAGAGATTGTGCGAAAACTTCACACTCTACGTCAAGGGAATAAGAGTGTTGAAGATTATTACAAGGAGATGGAAAGGTTGATGGAAAGATTAGACATGGATGATGATTAGGAGCAAACTATGACACGGTTTCTTGATGGTTTAAACATCGATGAGAGTGATCATGTAGACTTGTAAACGTATGAGGATATGGTGAAGTTGGTGCACCTCGCAGTGAAAATTGAAAGACAACTTCAAGAGCGGCGTAAATCAAGGTACCTACTTCTACACCTTTTCAAACTCATCTTCTACCTGGAAACAAGATGGTAGACCCAAAAATTCTAAATTTAAGGCTAGGCATTGAAAAATCTAAAGATAAAAGAGAGACCTCATCCAGATCAAAGCCTGAAACTGAAACATCCACAGGTAGAAATAAAGTTCTTAAGTATTGGAAATGCCAAGGGGTGGGACACATAAGCCTAGAATGCCCTAATAGGAGGGCAATAATTATTAGGGAAGAAGAGGTAGTCATAGAAGAGAGCGAGGGAGAAGAAGAAGGGAATGAGTCCATGAGTGACCAGGAGAATGAGAAAGACGTGGAAGATATTGCATATTTGTCCTTAGTCACTAGGAGGGCTCTAAGTACATACATGAGGGAGGATGACTTAGAGAACCAACAAGAGAACCTTTTCCATACACGTGGCCTTGTACAGGCTTTGCCTTGTAGTGTAGTGATTGATAGTGAGAGTTGTACAAATGTAATAAGTTCTAGCTTGGTCTCACTATTAAGTTTAGACACTATGCCTCATCCACGACTTACAAACTATAGTGGATTAATGATTGTGGAGAACTCAAGGTGACTAAACAATTGAAGGTACCTTTTGCCATTTCGAAATACAAGGATGAAGTACTATGTGATGTGGTACCAATGCACGTCAATGCTGTACTCCTCGATCGACCTTGGCCGTTTGTTAGAAAAGTTCTCTGTGATGGTTATCTTAGCCATTAAACTTTCACACATAAAGGTAAGAAAACTGTACTTATTTTCTTATCCCTTAAGGAAGTACTGATTGATCAAGAAAAGTTAGAAAAAAGAAAAGAAAAGGTCACAACAAAAGTAAATGAGACGAGCAAAAAAGGAAAGGGAAAAGAAAATGAGTGCTTGAGAGAAAATGAGGGATTGAGAGAAAATCAAGAGCATAGCTCGCAACCTAGAGAGAAAACAGAGAAAAAAATTGTAAGCTAGAACGTTAGATCTTGTGAGGTTAGGAAAGCTATGTTTGCCAAAATAACTATACTCATGGTTCAGTCTAAGAAAGCTTACATACTAACCGAGGACCTTAAATCCTCTTTACCAAATGTTTTTGTGTCTCTCTTGCAGGAATTCAAAGAAGTCTTTCTTGAGGAGTTTTCTAAGGGGTTACCACCTTTGAGAGGCATATAGTACAAGATTGACTTCATCTAGAGTACTCAGGTTCCAAATCAACCAGCATATCAGATCAATCCTCAATAGGCAAAAGAGATTCAAAGACAAGTAGATGAGTTGTTTGCCCAAAGGTATTGATCGCACCCAACAATGCGTCGACACAAGTGTACTGGTCAATCATAGTAATAACGGCCCAAGAGACCGAGTATCATCCTCAGGGAATCATTTTCTTTAATTTTCCTAGTTATCAAATAGTTCTTTCGATTTTATTTAGGGGTCTCAATTTCATGCAATGATACACAAATTAAAGAAAGCTATAAAAATGCATGGTAACAATGAATTAATTGATGGAAATGAGGCTCTAGGGTGTTGGCTTGGTGAATGAAATACTTAGACAATTAATTAACTCATGGGATGCAATTTATTACACTTTTTTCTAAGTCTACAGTTAATTGACTCGGGTTTTCCCCTCTCGAGGTCCACCAACTCTACAATCAACTCTCTATTCGATCTCTCGCAACAAGAATTTAAAAGCAGCATAAAGGAAACCTATCTCAGACCTCACAAATTCTCCTATCACTCTCGTGCATAGAAAAAATCATGTCTAATTTCTTTGATCTAATTTCACTACTCTCTCTCTCGAGCAAGAAAAAAAAACGACATACAAACATCCAATGGCCAACTGAATGCAGTGAAATTAATGCTAAAAATTAAAAGAAATCAGTAAGAAATTCCATTCCCATAAGAAAATCAATTAATTTTAAGTACTCATTACACCAACACCCTAAAACCTAAGTGTTTAGCTACTGAAATACATAAAGTTTAGCCTAGAAAATCATTAAAATAGTGCATAAACAGGAAAAGACAAGGAAGAGGGTACTCTCAGATGAAATCTACGTCTTTTTTGCAGTAGACACGCTTCTCGAGGCATGGAAACCTGATCGCAAGCACTCTAAATCCTCTAAAAAGCTCCAGAATAATATCCTACGGTCTTCTCCCTCGAATTCTATCAAAATTCCACCAAAAACTGAGCTCCTGAGCCCTAATCATGAAAATATGCTTAAATACTTATCTGTTGATAGCGTCGAGACGCTGTAAGATAGCGTCTCGATGCTGGTTCAAATAAAAGTACTCAAAACACGCATTTTGGGTGCTAAGTCAAAAGAGAACAACGTGCAGGCAGGCGCATGGGCGCACGTGCACTTGAATGAGTTTCTGGGCGTGGTGCTTGTGCAGAAGGATGTCTAGGAGCAGTGAGGCGTGCACTGCACTCGCTCGGTTAGTAGGGGAGTGGCACGTTGCACAGCATCGAGCAAGTTGTGTTGCGTTGAGCAAGGGCTGGCTCGCTTGCATTCGAGGGAGATTGCTGGTACGCATGGGGGCATGCGGTTGGGCGACTGTGGTGCTTGTTCTACAGCGTCGAGACGCCCTTGAGTAGTGTCTCGACGCTGATGATCACAACCTCCTTTTTCCAGCTGATTGTAGTGTCTCAATGCCCAAGCATGGCATTGTTAACTCTTAGAATAAGAGTTAAGTGAGTAACTTTTAAGATCATATTGAGCCATGAATACCCTTTTGACACTCCTTTGAACATGAATTATGTGATCTAACACTTGTATTTGAAGGAACCGAATTCCCAGCGGAAGCGGTTGAACGCTTAATGCATTCAAACATGAATTTGGGTAGGAAGAAAATT